>CAUYRH010037072.1:0-10652 GCA_963574655.1 Perodicticus potto | reverse complement strand
TCTCAGTCCAGTTTGGGCTCCGATGGGGTCCCTGTTCTAGGAGGCCTTCGCCTCTGGGGACAGGCCACCCTCCAGTGGTCACCCTTGCATTCTGGACAGGGGCCAGGTGGCTTGCCCAGCCAGTGGTATTGCTGGGGGCAGAGAAGACTAAGTTTTTGTGTGCATTTTCTTTTTGGTTAAACTCACGGCTGTTGTTGTAGTTTTTACTTAACTGAATTACTTATCAATGGAAGTTAACGAGCTTCCCTTGAAAGCCAGCCAGAATTTTTTTTTGTTTTTTTTTTTTTTTTTGAGACAGAGCCTCAAGCTCTCACCCTGGATAGAGTGCCGTGGCATCACTGCTCACAGCAACCTCCAATTCCTGGGCTTAAGTGAGTCTCCTGCCTCCGCCTCCCAAGTAGCTGGGACTACAGGTGCCTGCCACAACGCCCGGCCATTTTTTGATTGCAGCTGTCACTGTTGTTTGGCGGGCCCAGGCTGGATTCGAACCTGCCAGCTCAGGTGTACGTGGCTGGCGCCTTAGCCCGTTGAGCCACAGGCGCCGAGCCAGCCAGAAGTTTTTTAACAGCCGATGTTCCGTACCTGAAAGATAGTTCTTGGTGCTGCATGGTCAGTTCTAACAGTCACTCCACTTTTTGCACATACCCTGAGTTTTACCTTATTACTCAGTCTAATCCCATTGAGGAAGGACACTGGGCCAAACATGACTGAAAATAGCAGGTGCCAGGCAGAGTGCAGTAGCTCACACATGTAATCCTAGCACTTTGGAGGGTCTGGGAGGGGGCCAGGCGGGGAGGGGGGGAACTGTCTGAGCTCGGGAGTTCAAGACCAGCCTGAGCAAGACCAACACCCTGTCTCTACTAAAAAAAGAAAACTATCTGGCTGTTGTAGTTGTGGGTGACTGTAGTCCCAACTACTCAGGAGGCAGAAGGATTGCTTGAGCCCAAGAGTTTGAGGTTGCTGTGAGCTATGATGCCAGGGTACTCTACCCAGGACGACAGAGTGAGACACTGTCTCAAAAAAAACAAGAACAAAAACAAAAACAAAACCCAGGAAGGAAGGGCAGAGAGAGAAAGAGAAAGAAAAAAAGAAAGAAAGAAAAGAGCAGATGCCAAATTGGAACTTCACTATTAAGAACAGAAAGAGCTGGTGTGGTATCAGTACTCACCACCGCTGCCAAATCATCGGTGAACTATCCATGTCTGGGTGACATGTTGTGGAAGTTAACCTATTTCCACAATGTGTCTTAAGTAGTCTTTTTTGAAGTGGGAAGGGGGAAAATGAAGGTTACCACTGATTTGCTTCTCTAAATTATTTTGGGAATTAAATAATATACAGAGGGTGCCAAAAATGTACACACATTTTAAGAAAGGAAAAACTGTATTAAAATTGTAATAGTCAAGTTGCATTTGACTTCTGCCAATTACAAGGGATGCTCAAATGTAATGCGACTTGGATTCATCTTTTGCTATCAGTATATATTGAGTATTGCAATTTTAATATAGTTTTTTCTTTCTTAAAATGCGTGTACATTTTTTGGCACCCTCCGTACTAAAGTATCTTGCACAATACAAGGCACTCAATGCCTGTTCACCAAATTTTGGTTTTCCCTCACTTCCTTTACGCAAAGGAAAATGTTTTTTGTTTTTTTTTAAACTGGAGAGACCACAGAGGTTATCTTATCTAGTATTTTAATTTTACAAATGAGAAAACTAAGGACAAAGAGATGAGGCAGATTGTTCAAGCTCACTCAGAAGTCCAACTCCCAGTTCACATGAATCTTCTTCTTCAACAAAGATGTCTCAAGCAGCAGAGCCAATGGGAGAACTGAGAGACAGAAGAGTTTCACTCCACTTATTTAGGGATCTTGGACTTTTGCTTCTGGCTCTGTGTTTCCTTCAGCTATTTTCAATTATATTTTGCTTCAAGAATGGGAAGCAATGGGAAGAATTTCTCTTCAGGGACTGGAATTGCTAGATTGAGCAAATAAAATTCAGGTACAGGACCAAATGATATGTAGCTCTCAAATGTGATGATTTTTCTTTTTTTGCCCCAAAGCAAATAAGCAGTAGCAAAATGGTCAGCACCCCCAGGCACCAACTTGGCTTCCTGGCCATTTCTGCTCATGACCATATGTCCTCTCCTGGGATCTGGATCACCTGTGATGGACAGCCTCTGTGGCCAGGTGAGAAAGGAGTGTCTGGTGGGAATGGAGAGAGTCGCCGATGCACCTCAACAGCATCAGGAGGACACGTTTTGCCAAACAGGGAGCGCACCATTCTACCATCAGACAGACCAAAGTTCAGCTCCTCTTTCTTACCCGTTGATTGGCTGTATGACTTTGAGTAAGCTGCCTAAACTCTACCCACCTACTCACCCTTGCTCAGAACCTACTTTGTCCTTCATAAAATAAGCCTTCATTCTTTCATAGATCTTAAGTTTTTGTGAAAATCAAATGTAACAATAAGAAATCACTGATCACTGTGCCTAGAATACAATAAGTAGAGTCTTATAAATTATCATTTCTAAAACTGTACATACATGCTTTCCATACCCATGTGTTTGTTACAGTTCACAATAAGTACTGTTCAAAATAAAAGAGTGGAGGCAGACTGGAGAGGATTTTGAATGCCAGAAGGGGGACTTTGGACAGTCAATTTTAGCTTACAGTTATGAAGGAACTAGCGCTCCCCACATAACGTCTGAGGCCCAGAGTCAGGCAATCTCCTGACAAGTATCCCTGAAAACAACCTGAGGAATTTTGTATCATAGCATTTCCTGTAGCATCAAGGACACATCCACAAACACAAAACCAACTGACTCGCCTTCTTTAGGTTTCTTCTTCTCTCCATCCTTGACAGAGTGACAGAAGGAAAAAATAAATTCCACATGAGAACTTGAAGACCTTCCTTGATAGTCCTTGAAAATATGGAAAATATGCTCTATCAGTAGAGCAACTGATCTACTTTGTGTGATACACGAGACGTTCACAGTCATCAGACACAACTAGGGAAAAATTCCTCTCCACCATTAAGTTATTAGTAGAATGATCATGTCCAATTTAATCAATCTTTCCGAGCATCTATACGATAAGGATAAATCATTAAAGCTGGCAGGTCCTTAGAGTTAAAAGAGTCTAACACAGTGCCGGCTCATAGGAGCAGCTCAATAGCTGTGCTTTTATTTTCTTCTTCTGTGGAACACGATCCTAAACTGTTATGAACCCTGTGTCCCTGGAGTGTTCATTCTCCCACCTATCAGTAAAGTCTCGTGCGTCAATTTTCAGACAACCATCCAGAACTGAGTATCAGTTGTTCAGATCAACTTTGTTTAGAAAATGGCCTTACCAAAACATCTGAGACCGCTGGCACCTGAGTGACTCAGATGCTTCCTCAGCATTCCCCTCACACTGCGCAGATCACTATGCAGACAGCACATTTTAAGGTTCGCGGGTCCCCTGGCTCACTTGGGCCTTCAGAATCCGCAGTTGTGTGTTATCTGCCCTTGCTGTTTGGTCAACTTCAAGTGCTTCTAATCTTTTTATAACCAGTTCTGTTGGCTGTTATCTGGATTCCTCCTAGCTCCTTGTCTATTGTAAAGTTTTACCAGATGTCCGCCTACTTCCCTGGCAATTAGAAGGGTAATATAATTATTTAACAATGTGCTATAGTCTTCTCTCCGGATAAGCTTTTTAGTTGGACCTGTTCACCCTTTGCCTTGTACGTGTGAAAAATACTATCTAAAGGCTTTTTTAAAAGCTGGACTCTTATTCTATTTCCAGATAAGGGTCTAGTACACCCTTCTGCCATTAATATCCCTCCACTCCTGTCCCCTGTCCATGCTTAAACAGAGAACTATTGTTTCCTTCAACCTAGAAAGATTGATCAAGCCTATTATTTTCGTTTTGCAGCTCAGTTTTAGTCCTTTTTTCCACATAATTTTACCCCTCTTACTATTCTGGGTTTTATCTGTGCAGCCCTATAGTCACTGAAATCACTAGCTCTGTCTTTAATCCCAGGATAACTTGGGGTACTGGAAAAAAGCAATGGACTTTGAGTTAAGAGAAGAAAGTTTCATCTGGGCTCTGCCACCAACTAGCTATGGGGCCTTGCCAAGACAGTTAACTGCTCTGGGCTTCAGCTTCCTCATCTGTAGAGCAGCCAGCAAGCACGTACACCCCTTTGGCTTTGTGCTCTGAACACTTCCACCTCTGAAACACCTGCCCTTACATCTGTGGATTCCCAAACAAAAATTAGTTTTGTTTTATTTTCGTTTTTGACTCTGAGTTTTTGCCAAATGGCCACTCATATGCTTTCTTAATAGCTCTAAGTAACTCAACTTAAACCCAACATAAAGAACTCTGACCATTTCTAAATATGAGATACAGGTCCACTAGCCCAACTACAGGTTGCTCCATTCTTATCCATATAATTAAAAAAATATTAGTCATGTAAATTTTACCTAAGCCATAAGAATATAGTTTAAAAGTGAAATTGTACATTTCTCTTTTTTTTTTGAGACAGAGCCTCAAGCTGTCACCCTGCATAGAGTGCAGTGACATCACAGCTCACAGCAACCTCCAATTCCTGGGCTCAAGCGAGTCTCCTGCCTCCACCTCCCAAGTAGCTGGGACTACAGGCGCCCGCCACAACACCCAGCCATTTTTTGGTTGCAGCTGTCATTGTTGTTTGGCGGGCCCGGGCTGGATTCGAACCCGCCAGCTCAGGTGTACATGGCTGGCGCCCTAGCCTGTTGAGCCACAGGCCCTGAGCCGAAATTGTACATTTCTTGGCCAACATGTGAAATTGTCTAGAATATTTTTTCCTTAAAAACAAAAAGAAATAATAATGCCAAGAAAGTAACATTCACATTGTGAAATAAGACATTATAGAGTGCTTTGACTCTGAGGCTCAGTATAAAGTCATCAGTTAACTTTTTTTTTCCAAATTCTCAAAAAATAGAGAAAACGTTACTTTCTTGGCATTATTATTACTAATCTTGCTTAATATTTCGATGCAGCAATCGTTTGTTTTCTTTTCTGAAAGTATTTATCTTCGTTCATTCTTTACATGGTTTTTGTTTCTAGTCCTTATCTTAAACATGGTTATTGTTATTAAATTTTAAGCCTTTTAAATTCTGTGAAGGCAAAAAGTGGAAACCTAATAAACACATGTATATGTAAAAAGAAAAAAGCAGAAGACCAAAACAAAATAAACACAAAAAGAATTGAGATGATGGAGGAGTTAGTTATAAATCACATTTATTACCCTCATACTATGCAGAACAAATGAGGTTAATAACCAGGTGTATCATGTTCTTGGAAAGGAAAAAATAAATTCCACACGGGAACTCGATGGCCCTCTCAATCTTTCTTGAGACTTGGAAGGTTCTTTTCTCGTCAGAGTCCACCTCTGTCTTTCTCTGGTTGCTGTTTAGAGTAAGGCTGATCCTTATAGCAACAGAGCTCAGGGTTTCCAGGAAACTCCCCCATAGTTTATGCAGGCCCCCTAAGATAGGAGCTACCTACAACTTGGGTCCCAAGCCTTGTATTATCAGATATCTACACGCAAGGGGAGGACCAGTTAACCACCGTGACACGCAGAAAGGAGCCCAGAAACTTTTACTGACCACATGGCCGCCCAGCTCTGGACTAACAGTCTCTTGGCCTCTCCACCCAGTTATGCTAGTGGAAACAAAAAGGACAGGGCACCTTAACTTTTAGATGAACTTATGTTAAAACTGAAGCGGCTAAGTGTGTCCTTTGTGGTGCTTTCCTTTGAATGAAAGTGTGTTTACACAGAAACTCTGCACACTGAGGGGGTGGTGCGGTAGAAACTGTATGTCGCTTTTGTTTGCTATCCTCTCCAGCCCCACTTCCTTGGCTGGGTTCAAGTTCCCCATCTCGCTGGATCACCCTGCAGTTCTTGGGTGGCTGTCCTGCCTTCAGCTTCACTCTGCCTGCAGTCAACCTTCCATATCATGGTCAAAGTCCTCCTCCCCAGACTCTAATCTGCCTGGGATTCCCATGTAATCCCTTCCCTCGCTCCTGATCACCCTCAGGGTACAGTCAAGCTCCTCTCCATAACAGACTCAATGTCCTCTGTAGCCCTGACCCTCCTTGCTCACCTTGCCCCACACTTTGATCATCTTCTCCCCTTGCCTGGTAATCCCTGGTAGTACTGAACTTCACACATCTCTGAACACAAGGTACTACTCCAAGCCCCAGGAGTACCCTCCTCTTAGACCTCACCCACTAGTCCTCATTGTTTGTTAAGTCACATCCAAACATCTTAGATGGATAGATGGATAGATAAAACTCTTATGCTACCTTCAAAACTTAATTCATAAAAGATTAGCAGGAAAAAGAATATTTTGTTGTCATTGATATTTGCTATCTTTGTTTTACTAATAACATCCAAGCTTTTTCTTAGTTGAATAATTCAATTCTTAATCTTTATCTATTTTTCTATTTACATAGAGTTTCTAATAATAAATATTTGTCTAAGAAGGCAAACTATTTGTCACACATGATGCAAAAAACATTTTATTCTTACTACCTTTAAATGCTGTGTTTTAGATTCAGTGAATAAGGTTTCACTTCACTAAGATGTTGCCTATAGTTAAATTCCACAAAAATTTCATTGATTTTGAATATTTTGAATTATTAATTGTAACAGTAATTAAGAAGTATTTCCTGTGGGGCACAGTGGCTCACACCTGTAATCCTAGCACTCTGGGAGACCAAGATAAGTGGATTGCTTCATCTCAGAGGTTTGAGGCCAGACTGAGCAAGAACAAGACCATGTCTCTACTAAAAACAAACAAATAAATAAAATATCTGGGCGTGTGGCAGGCACCTATAGTCCCAGCTGCTCAGGAGGCTGAGGCAAGAGAATTACTTGAGCCCAAGAGTTTGAGGTTGCTGTGAGCTGTGATGCCATGGTACTCAACTGAGGGTGACAGAGTGAGAGTCTGTCTCAAAAAAAGAAGTATTTCATAATTTTTAATAAATTCATACTCTTCACCTAACAAGGACAGCAAAACCAAATTTAGAAGTCACAGCCCTCAACATAAGTTTTCCATAAATTACTTCTGAGTGGAAAGGCTCACACCAGAATCCAAGTGATAAAAGTTCCAACCTTTATATTTTAAGTTCCTTCTTCCTTCTGAATTTGATGGCTTCAGGGATATCAGATACTAGATGCTCCCCCCCAAAAAAATATAAGCAAGTAGCAATTTATCTCCATTTTCTAGTTTCTCCCAGAAAATACTTGCCCCATCTTAAAGTGACCTGAGAAAATCAACCAAACCCCAAGTCTTCACCATTCTAGAGGAGAAAATCAGGCAAGAATATTTTTGAACATTACCTGGGGTGGTCATTCAAGTTATATGGGCAATCCACTTGTTCTCTTAATTGTACTTGATCCAGAAACTCCTGGAACCACCACCTGCTAACACTGGCCCCACTCCTGCTGTGATAGTTCTCGCCTCTTGAGCATTTTACCTAGTTAATCTTGAACTGAATAGCCAGAATTTTTAGAGACATTTCCATCCCAAGCACTACCAAGACCTTGGTCCTGCATTAGGTCATGACTGGTGTTAGATCTGGGTGGGAAAAAAGTACAATACTGGCCATTGGTTTCAGTTTTCTGGGATATAATTCACATGCCATGCAATTCACCCATTGAAAGTATATACTTCAATCGATTTTTATTACATTTACAGACACGTTCCCTGTCACCACAGTCAACTTCAGGACATGTCATCTCAAATAATACCCTGAATCCTGTAGTTCTCACACCCCTATTCTTCCATCCTCCCTTTGCTTCCTATTAATTCACTAAGCCCTAAGCAAACATTAATTCACTTTTTGTCTCTATAGATTTCTCCATTCTGGACTTTTGAATAAATGGAATCATATAATATGCAGTCTTTTGAGAAATGTTTCTTTCGCTTAGCATATTTTTATGTTCATCTATGTTGCACTACGTATCACAACTTCATTCCTTTTTATGGCTAAATAATATTCCATTGTTGTATATATCACATTTTGTTTATCCATTCATCACTTGATGGATATTTGAGTTGTTTCCGCTTTGGGGCGATCATAAATAATGCTTCTATGAACATTTAGGTACAATATTTCTTGCACTTAGCATACATACATTTTCCGACAAAGCAGATTGCTTTTTATGCTAAATCAAAGAAATCCATTTCAGGCATACACTATGGGAAAGAATTCTCTTGAAAGGTCTCTGGTGATTAGTAAGTCAGAAAATAAGCATTTGTTAGTTGTTCTCTATGGGTCCTAGTGCATGAGCGAACCAGACACAGTTCCTACAATTAGGCAATCTCTAGTATTGAGTGAGACAAACAAGGAATGTGGAGATGAAAATACAGTGTGGTAATGCTTGGGGCATTAAGATAAGTAGAGAGGGAAAACTAAGGAGGGGTAATAGATGCAAAGTTGGAAAAGCAGGGAAATTAAAATTTACTTTAAAGAAATAGAACTTTTGTTATTGTTTTTAATTTCAGGTTAATATGAGGGTACAAAGACTTAGGTTACGTTGTTTGCCAAGTTGTAGTTGAGCTCTTCACCCAAAGGGGTGTGCTGTATACCCTGACATTGTGCCCCTTAGATGAGAGCTGACCAATCCTCCTCCTTCCTCCTTGCTCCCTCTTTCCCTCCTCCTTCCTCTCCCCACTTGATTTGAATTGTGTTTCTCTCTTGTGTTCATCTATTGGTAAGTAAGTTTACCTATTGGTAAGTTGTTTATCTATTGGTAATAAAGAGGACATTTAAATGAAGTCTTAAAAGACAAAGAGCTATTCAGAAAGACTTGAGGAGAGAGAGAAGGACATTTCTAGCAGAGCAAATGTGCAAAGAATTAGAGGTAAGAGAAAACAGGAACATGTAGGGAACTCCAACATGATCAATAGCACAAGAGTAATTGTAGCGAAAAATGAATCTGGTGAGGTAGGCGGGGGCTAGATCACGAAATGCCTTATGTAAAATGCTGACAGATTTACATTTTATTCTGAAGACCATTAATGGCCATTGAAAATGAACAAAAAGGAAATAAAAGAATCAGCCTGGAGACAGTCAGAATAACAGATTAGAAGAGGTGAAACTGGATGCCTGAATTAGTAAGGAAGTATAAGCAAGAAGCCGTCAAAGCCAAAATGAAGGCAATGACAAAGGGATGGAGAGAAAAAGAAATGTTTCCCCAACATTTAGAAAATAGAACTGTGAGGACTGGGAGCCCATTTAAATGTGGAGTAAGCACAGGGAGTAGGATGGTGAGCAAGCGCATGGATATAGCTACAGACCAACTCCATTTCTGGCTTTGGACGCTGAATTATGGAGACATTGTTCCCTGTGGGGGGAAATAAAGGAAGAAGAAGTAGTCTGAGAGAGAGGAAAAACCATGAGTTCTGTTTTGTATAAGCCGAACTTGAAACGTCAGTTCATCATTAGACATTAGCCAGAGGTGTCTAATCAGTCACTGAATATAGCAGTTTTTAATCTGTATTCTTTTTCCAGGATGAAGAATATTAGGGATTAATAGCTATATGCATGGGAAGTTGGGGCCATGAGTGAGAATGAATTTATCCAGGGGAAGTTTGTCAAAATTGGTGATGGGAGGGAGGAAGTTTGAGGACAGAATTTAGTAGAACCCCAATGTTGAGAAGGCACGAGAAGAAAGGAGACGTCCAGAAGACTGAGAATGGCCCACATCACGAAGTTCAAAGCTGCAGACGCTGGCACAGATGTGGAGAGAAGGGAACACTTTCACACTGCTGGTGGGACTGCAAACTAATACAGCCTCTGGAAAGAAGTATGGAGAGTCCTCAAAGAACTCCAATTAGACCTCTCATTTGATCCTGCAAGCCCACTACTAGGCATCTACCAGAATAAAATAAAAAATCATTTTATCATAAGAACATTTGCACTAGACTGTTTATCGCAGCTCGATTTACAATCGCCAAGATGTGGAATCAACCTAAATGCCCACCAACCCAGGAATGGATTAACAAGCTGTGGTATATGTATGCCATGGAATACCATTCATTTATTAAAAGATGGAAACCTTCTATCTTTTGTATTAACCTGGATAGAGGCGAACACATTCTTCTTAGTAAATGATCACAAGAATGGAAAAGTAAGTAACCAATGTACTCAATACTAATATGAAGCCAGTAGATGATGCCCACATAAGAGGAAAACGCATTTCAATTCATATTGGGGGGAAGGGAGTCAAAAGAGGGGGAAAGGGAGGAGGAAGGGAGATTGGTGTGCTTCCACTTAATGGGTGCGATAAGGGTGTATGGCACACCTCTTGGGTGCAGGACACAACTACAAGAGGGACCCTACCTAACAAAGGCAAACCTTGTAACCTAGTAGTTTGTAGCCTTGCATTAACCTGAAATTAAAAAAAAAAAGAAGATGGAGAAAGAGTGTCTGTCCTGGCTTGGCACCTGTGGCTCAACAGGCTAAGGCACCAGCCACATACACCTGAGCTGGCGGGTTCGAATCCAGCCTGGGCCCGCCAAACAACAATGACGGCTGCAACCAAAAAATGGCCGGGCGTTGTGGCGGGCGCCTGTGGTCCCAGCTACTTGGGAGGCGGAGGCAGGAGACTCGCTTGAGC
>CAUYRH010037071.1:0-33355 GCA_963574655.1 Perodicticus potto | reverse complement strand
GTACCTTGACATCACAGCTCAGCAGCAACCTCCAATTCCTGGGCTCAAGCGAGTCTCTTGCCTCTGCCTCCCAAGTAGCTGGGACTACAGGCGCCCGCCACAACGCCCGGCCATTTTTTGGTTGCAGCCGTCATTGTTGTTTGGTGGGCCGGGCTGGAAATGAACTCACCAGCTCAGGTGTATGTGCCTGGCACCTTAGCCCGTTGAGCCACAGACGCTGAGCCTCTTCTGTGGTATTTTATTAAGGCAGCCCTAGGTGACTCTGGTGGATTGATGCCAAGGTATAGTTGAGAGGGATACATAGAAGTGTGCCTGCTGCAGGTTTAGGAGCCGAAGAAGTATTATCCTTACTGACCTGCATCATGAAACCAGGTAGGAACCGACAAGATAACATTCTTTCAGGCATGAGATAAAACAATCCCACCACCACTAAGATCACGGAACATTTTATTTTACTTTATTTTAGAAACAGAGTCTCATTTTGTTGCCCTCAGTCGAGTGCCTTGGCATCACAGCTCACAGCAACCCCCAGCTCGTGGGCTTAGGCAATTCTCTTGCCTCAGCCCCCTGAGTAGCTGGGACTACAGGTGCCCGCCACAATGCCTGGCTATTTTGTTGTTGTTGCCGTTTGGCCAGGGCCGAATTCGAACCCGCCACCCTCGGTATATGGGGCCGGAGCCCTACTCACTGAGCCACAAGTGCCACCCCATGGGACTATTTCTTGCTGCAGAGTTGAGTCTTTTTAAGGTGAAATAATTTGAATGCCCTGTTGAGGTGGGAAATCGGTTGAGAGAGCGCTCGGGTCAGTTCCCAAGTGTTCCACTGGGTGGCGTGTGAGCTCCACTCCAGTGCTGAAGGGCACAGTCTTCAGTACGGTCCTGGGGTAATCACAGGCGGGCCGAGCTGGGAGCTACAGAGGCCTGACCGAGGCAGCACCGCGGGGATCTTAGCACGGAAGGCTGCCCTTGCTACGAGGATTACATATAAGCGATCCCTCAGAGCCTGTTGTCTCACACGTGGGAAAACTGAGGTCAGGGACAGGTTGCACATTGGGTCAAGGTTAAAGGAAAGGGGACAAGTGACACTCAGAGGCCCTGTCTGTCCCAACACTGGCAGCTGGGGGGTGGCTGAGTCCAAGCCTTGGAGAAATGGTTGCTCTGCCTGGAGGGGGAGCCTCTGTCTGAAGCTCAGTCTTGCTCAGTCACGTGCACCAGCACCACAGTGTCCCAGGCTCTGGGCCAGTGAGCCTGGAAAGGGCCAGGAGCTCACACTGGTGGCCCCAGGGCAGCTGAGAAAGGGCGGGTGAGAACTCAGGGGTCATGGGGCAACAGGCAAAGAGTGATTCCTGCCCAGGTCTCCGGAAGTTTCCAGTGGCACCTTGACCTGGCCCAGCTCCCCACCTCCCTCTCCAGTGCCCTCTGCAGACAAGATCACACAGGCGTCTGCAGTGCCGGGGCTCCACTACCCAGCCCCACCTACTGCTGAAATCCTGCCCCTGGATGTGAGGAGGGACTGCCCAGGTGGGCTGACGCCTTCCCTCTGTGCCTTGGGTTACTTCTCTGTGGACTGAAGGGCAGGCAAAGATGACCTCCAAGGCTCTTCCAGGCCACTACCCACTCCTAGAGAGGGGCATAGGGGGTGGAGAGAAAACCAGAGTCCTCGGGCCACTTCTGTGCAGAGAGCCGTCAGGCCCCAGGGTTCCTCCCTGCCAGGCTCTTCTGCTGTGGATTCAGGAGGGAGATTTGAGACCTCTAGGGAAGGGCACAGCCCACAGAACTCATGCCTCCTGGGAGCAACATGATGCTCACTTTTGGCAAAAACTCAAAGGTTTAGCTTTGCTACGGGCAAGTCTGCTAAGTGCTGCTCCCTGGCCCTGGGCTGGAGGCTCCTGCCTTCAAGAATCTGGAAGCCTGGAGCCAGGGGTAGGGGGGCAGAGCCTCACTCCTTAGGGCTGGGGAGCACCAGCCCCAGCTGGAAGTGGAAGAGAGGGATTTACAAGGGACCTCTAGAGAACTACAAGAATAGGCATTGGTCAGCCACATTGACCCCTAATCTAGAGTCACCCTGGGTGGAGTTGGAGAGGATGAAGTGTAGCCAGTGAGGAGGGCAGGGAGCTGGGGATAAGCATCAGGAAGGGCCCACAGGCATAGAGGCAGCCATGCTTGCAGGAGCCCGCAGCAACCAGGTGGAGGTGCTGGGTGCAGGGCCTGGGCCAGTCATGTTCACGGATACGGATTGCCATTGTGACATTCCTGCAGGGATGAGGCACTCCAGGTGGTGCTGGGGATAAGCAGATCCTTGGGCTTGCACTGACCACTGCAGGGAAAGGACCAGAGTCTCTTTGGAGCCTGTGTCCTTCTCAAGAACCTGTGTATTTTGAATTCTCTAAGAACTAAAATTGCCATTTTGTATTCCACATCATGATACATATGGAGATAGTTACATTTTTTATTATAGTCAGTCATTATTATAATAGCAATATTCTCAGAATGCTTTGGGGATCTAAGTCCTCACACAGACATTTTCTCTTTAGCCATCGGGATATTTACCTGTGACTAGATGTGGCAGGTATAAAGTGACACCCTCACCATCTCCCAGGGAATGAGCAGAAGATGCTGTCTTCTGGGTGGACAGAAGCCCACCTCTCCAAAGAGGCTGGGAGGCCTTGGTCCTGCCTGGAGATCACGTGAAATATTAAGGAGCAGAATAAGGAGAGCTTGGGAATCCAAGGAGGGGACAAAACAGAATCAGGGCTTATGTTACCTCCAGGACCCAGTTGCAGATGCTCTTTGACAGACAATTGCTGGGCACCTCCTCAAGCCAGGCCAGGCACTGGGCACCGGATGCTGAGGCAGGGTGATAAGAAATGGCCTCTGCTCTCAAAGTGCTCATAGACACGGGGAAAGATAAACTCATGGAGCTAGACAGAGGTCAAGCAAGGTCCCAGGGCTGTAAGGGTGAGCACCCAGACACACCAGCACTGGCCACCACATGCTCTCAGGCCATGAGCCACGATCCCCATCTCTCACTCGTACTCCCCCCTGCACGTCATCATTGGACAGAATTTGTCCCCATGTTGCACCTGTACTGAGAGGCAGCTGGAGTTTCTTAGGAGAGCCCGATTTTACAAGATGTAAATCCTTCTTTTTCAGAGGTGATCCACTAAATCTGTGGATTTAATACAATTTCCTTTTCATGCTTCTGTAAAATTGTGTCACATTAAAAAAAAAAAAAGAAAACAAGAAAGGTCTAATTTCTTTTGGCAGTCATAGCCTGTGCGGCTCACACGTGTGCGTGTACACACACACACACACACACACACACACACTCACGCAGAGGCATGCACACAGGCGGGCCTACACGCGTACTCACCACCGGTGCCTGCACACACACACACACTCACACACACTCACATGCTGGGTCCGGGTGCTGCCCACAGTAGGATCTCGGCCTGCATTCTCGCACATCGATGCTGACCATCTTCCCACTTTGGCTCAGACCCCAAGCAACGACCAGAAGAGTAGGTGTCACTGTGTTGCAAGGACTGACTGGAAGCCATAGGGAACACAGGTAGAAGATGCTGGCCAAGCCCTCTTGCCTCTGGCCGCTTCTGTGAAGGTGGGTCAGGTGAGAAGCCACGGGGAAAGGTGGAAAGATGCCAACTAAGCAGAGCCTGTACTTCCCTGCTGCTTCCCGGGGGCCATTTAAAAGGTGCCACGTCTGTCACTGGGGACCTGTTTCCCTGGGACTGAGGCTTGGAGCTAGCTCAGCCAAGGGTTCATGGAGGGTGAGGGAAGGGACATGAGGTGAGATTCAGGATGTGCCTGGCACGTGACACCTGTCCCTCCTACCCACGTTCCCCCACCCCCACAACAGTCCTCCATAAAGTTCCTCGCCCACTTTGGTTCAGGGAGGCGAGCAGCCAGCCACAGCTTACAAAGTGGTTGGCTGTTGGGGCCACATTCAGGCCTAGGTCTGACCGCCCGAGGCTCCCACGGCCTGTACTGCTGAGGGAAAGGTCAGGTGTGGGCAGGGCCCCTAATCTGACCCTCACAGGCTCCTGAGTCCTCCAACAGCTTGTGTGAGAAATGGGGCAGTAATTTTCCCCGTGTGGTCTGGAAGAGGGTGAGATAAGGCAAGCTTCCCCCAGTAGCCCCCAGTTCTGGGGAATCACTGGCTGCAAAGCATGGGTTTCTCTCCTGCCCAAGAATAATCACAACCCCCAAAGCAGGGGGACTCATTGGCCCAAGGCTTCTGTGTTTTCAATGCTCAAAGAGGCCAGAATATTCTACAGCCCCAGATAGAAACACTTCTGTGGCTGAAACTAGCCAGCTCCGTAGACTTCACTTACTGGTACAGCTTAAATGAAACACCTCTTATTTCATGAGGAGAGTTGAAGTAATGCTGTAGAAACAAATTCACACAAAAATGTAAACTGTGGATACAGGCCATTCTTTCCTTTGTCAAATATTTATTGAGAACCAACTGGACAAGAGTTAGAGGCTGTGCCCAAAGCTATTTGCTCATTTTCTTAACCTTCTGCTGGGAGAATTAAGTAAGGAAATGCAGATGCAAGGGCTGGCGTGGAGTAAAACCCTCTTCACATCATGGAACACATAGAAAATGATACGAGTCTTTGTACATCGGGATAAACTGGAGCAGCTATATGGGTCTTGGAATTGATAGGAAATATTGAAATGAAGTCTTTTTAAAAAACTTAATGAAAAACTTGAGCTTGCATTTATGGATATACTTTCTTGGTTCAAGTTTGTTTGCTAGAACTGGTTATAATTACTGATGAAGACTTTTGAGTTTGGCTGGAAGCAGTGGCTCAGGCCTGTAATCCTAGCACTCTGGGAGGCCAAGGCAGGATGATCTCCTGAGCTCAGGAGTTCAAGATCAGCCTGGGCAAGAGCGAAATCCTGTCTTTACTAAAAATAGAAAAACTAGTCAGGCATTGTAGAGGGAACCTGTAGTCTCAACTACTTGGGAGGCTGAGGCAAGAAGATTGCTTAAGACCAAAGAATTTGAGGTTGCTGTGAGCTATTATGGAATAGCACTCTACCCAGGGTGATTGAATCTCTGTTTCAAAAAAAAAAGACTTTGAAATTATTCCTTAGGTGAGTTGGTGGAATTGCCAAGGTCTGTTGGCAGCTGGGATAAAAACTGACCCTCCTGACAGGGAAACATATGCCAGTTTCAGAAGGATTGCACTCAAGTTCAGAAATGCTTAAGTGTTGGTGTCTGAGTGCTAAGGAATGTGCGCATTTGGAATTTTATTCAGGTAATATGTTAGAGATTTGGGACTCTTAGACAGGTGTGTATTTTAAGTTGAAATCTAACTTTATAAACAGTGTTGGAACATTTAAGGAAATATAAAGTTCATCATATTCAAGTTCAACTTATTATATATAAGGACTCATTTAAGAGATCACTTGTCATTTAAAACACACTTTTTTTTTAAATTTTGCTTTCAATTGTCTGAAGTTTTTTTTTTTAATGTTCTTGTCTTTTCTTTTATTTATTTATATACATATATTTTTATTGAGACAGTCTCACTTTGTGTCCCTCAGTACAGCTCACAGCAACCTCCAACTCTTGGGCTTAAACGATTCTCTTGCCTCAGCCGCCCAAGTATGTGGGACTACAGGCGCCCGCCATGATGCCCAGATTTTTTTTGTTTTTTGTAGAGATGAGGTCTCCCTCTGGCTCAGGCTGGTCTCGAACCTCTGAGCTCAGGGCAAACCACCCGCCTCGGCCTCCCAGAGAGCTAGAATTACAGGCGTGAGCCACCACACCCGGCCCATTTAAGACATACTTTAAAAAGAAAAAGTATGTTAAACTTATAAAGGCAGTTTAGAATGTTCGAAGATGTATCTTTAAATAATTTTGGAATTGAAATCAAATGTTAATCAAGGGCAAAGTGATTGCTGATACATTACAGGTTGCTCTCCAAAAAGTAAAAAAACAGAAGTTTGGCCAGGCATAGAGGCTCATGCCTATAATTCTAGCACTTTGAGAGGCTGAGGCAGGTGGATTGCTTAAGCCCAGGAGTTTGAGGTTGCTGTGAGCTATGATGTCAAAGCACTCAGCAGAGGGTGACAAAGTGAGACTCGGTCTCAAAATAAAAAAAAAAAGAAAAGGAAAAGAAGTTATTGCTGCCTTAACATTAGCAATGTAACAATCCAAAAATAAAATTAAGAAAATAATTTCTGTAAATAGCACCAAAAGGAATGAAATACTTAAAATCAACAAAAAGGTGTAAAATTTGTACCCTGAAACCTATGAAACATCATTGAAAGAAGTTTTAAAATAGATGGAAAGGAGTCCATGTTCCTGGAAGACCCAATGTTAAGAAAACTAAATTTCTCAAATTATCTACAGATTAATGCGACCTCTCTCAGAATCCTAGTGGCAATTTCTATATGGAATTCGTATTGAAATGCAAAAAACCCAGAATAGTCCAAACAGTCTTGAAAAAGAAAGACAAAGTTAGAGGACCCACACTTTCTAATTTCAAAACTTAGTACAAAGCTACCTACATTAATACAAGTACTAGCAAAAGCGTAAACATATAGAACAACAGAGTAGAATTAAGGGTCCAGGAAACACCCCTCACATTCACGGTCAATTGATTTTTGACAAGAGTGCAAAGACAATTCAAAGGATAAAGAACAGTCTTTGTTTTATCCTTCTTCACTCAGCATTTTTATTTTTTTTAATTTTTTTTTATTTCAAATTAATATGAGGGTACAAATTTTTAGATCACATTGTTCTCACTTCCAGGGTAGAGTTCCCCTCCCCGGGGTAGGGGGGGCGTGTTATTCACTCTCACCATGTGTACATGAGGTGAGATCCGGCCTCGTGCCCTCCCCTTTCTGCCGATCATCCTCCCGCCTCCTGCCTCCCTCTGCCCTATATTTGTGTTTTATTGTAAAGAACGGTCTTTTCAACAAATGTTGCTGGGACAACTGGCTATCTGTACGCAAAAGAATGAAGAGGAACCTTACCTTACATCAGATACAAAAATTAATTCAAAATGGATAAAAGACTTTAACATAAGAGCTAAAATATTAAAGTCTTAGAATAAAACATAGAAGAATAAAACAAATGTTTGTGACCTTGGATTAGGCAATGGTTTCTTAGATGTGACACTAAAAACACAAGTGACAAAAAAAAAATACATTGGACTTCATCAAAGTTAAAAACTTTTATGCTTCAAGGACACAATGAAGAAAGGGAAATGACAACTCGCAATACAGGAGAAAATATTTACAAATCGTATATCTGATGAGGGACTTGCATCTAGAACATATAAAGAATTCTTACAACTCAATAATAAAAAGACGAAAAATCCCATTAAAAGGTAGGCAAAGGATCAGAATAAGGAAAATATATAAATAGCAAATAACCACATTCAAAAATGTTTTGTTTCATTTACCGGGAGGGAAATACAAATTAAACCACAAATAGACATCACACATACCTATCAGAATGACTAAAATAAGAAAATAATGATAACACCAAATGTTGGCAAGGAAATGAGAAATGAAAGCTTAGAACTTGTACACAAATGTTCATAGCAACTTTATTCCTAACAGTCTCGAACTGGAAACAACCCAGATGTCTTTCCACGGGTGACTGGTTAAATACACTGCGGTACATCTCAGCAACAGAAGGAATGAACTACTGATATGAAGGACTTGAGTACATCTCTGGAGAATTACGCTGGGTTTAAAAATCCTATCCATAGGGCGACGCCTGTGGCTCAAAGGAGTATGGCGCCAGCCCCATATGCCGGAGGTGGCGGGTTCAAACCCAGCCCCAGCCAAAAACTGCAAAAAAACCAAAAAATCCTATCCATAAAGGTTACATCCTACTGTAAAGGATGCATTGGTCCATTAAACAATATTCTTGAAATGACAAAATGATGCAAATAGAAAACAGAATATTGATCAGCACCTGTGGCTCAGTGAATAGGGCACTGGCCCCATATGCCGAGGGCAGCAGGTTCTAACCTGACCCAGCCAAACTGCAACAACAACAACAAAAAAATAGCTGGGCGCTGTGGCAGGCGCCTGTAGTCCCAGCTACTTTGGGAGGCTGAGGCAAGAGAATCACCTAAGCCCAAGAGCTGGAGGTTGCTGTGAGCCATGACACCATGGCACTCTACCAAGAGCGACAAAATGAGACTCTTGTCTCTCTTAAAAAAAAAAAAAAAAAAAAGGAAGAAAGAAAGAAAGAAAACAGAATATTGGGCCAGGGTGGGAAGGAAGAGGAACAGGAGGGACATGGGTGTGATGACCAAGGCAGCACAGGACCCCTGAGGGACAGAGATGTCCTGCCTGGTGTCTGGTGGTGAATACTCGAATCCATTCTCCACGGGTGATAACCGTTGTATAGAACTAACACACACACACACACACACACACACACACACACACACACACACACACACACGAGCACAGATGAGTCAACCTGAGGAAATCAGCTGTCAATTCCTCGTTAAGTTTTGCCAGGTGTTACTAGGGAGGGAAATCGGCCAAAGGGTACACCAGCTCTCTCTGTATTATCTCTTACAACTGCATTTGAGTCTATAACAATCTCCAAATAAAAAAGTGGGGTGTTTTTACATTTTTGTTTTTATAGAAGTGCTTTGGAGCGGGAGGGGAGAGGCCTGGGATCTGGCTGTGGTCACTGTATGGCTCTGAACAAGATCACTTTTCCTCCCTGTCTGTACCACTTTTATTTCCCTATCCGGAATATAAAGGTTTAAATGTCCCAACAGCGTCCTTCAGTGTGGACAGCCTGGCATCAAGGCTGCTGTGCTGGTGGTCTAAGGCCATAGGTGAGTGGCTGCTCCTTGGGGATACAGAGCAGACAGGCCTCCAGGCCATTCCCTGTCCCCCAGGGGGACATCCATGCCAGACACAGCACAGAACTATAGGTACCACAGAGCAGTAGTCCTTGGTGGGGGGGTGTCACTTGCTGCTGCAGGCTGGGGCCAAGCTGGCCTTGGGTCAGACGCTTCATATTATGATCTTGGACTTGCTCACCATGGGAGGCAACAAACACAGCCAGTAGCAAAACTGGGGAACATAGGGTGAGGGGCAGACAGGAGCTGAGGCGGGCAGAGGGGAGAGGGAGGAAGATGCTATGTCAGTGGTGTTAGCGAGGCTGAGGTCAGAAAGAACTTGGTCAACTGCATCAGCCAGGATCCAGCCTGGAAAACTGAGACCAGTATTTCACAGAGAAGGGATTTAATTCAGAGACTGGTTACAAATGGTTCAAGGGCTGTAAGAGTAAATAGGAGCACAAGAGGGACACGAGACAGGAGGTCAGATGGCAGAGCTCAGGAGGGCCTGGCTACTCATGTGCTGTGGTAGGACTGATGCCCTGGGGGCCACCCAAGACCCTGGAGTCCAGAGCTGCCTGCCGCTCCCAGTATCCTGCTCAGAAGCAGAGAGAAAGCAGCTTCCTCCTCCACCCACCTTCCAATAGCCCTCCGCTGGCCGAATGTAAGAAAACACTAGTGGCAAGGCACCTAGGACATGATTCAGAGCAGAGCAGAAAAGGGCAAGAAAGTCTGAGAAGTCTGACTCTCCAAATACACCACATCCTGTTTATACGTGAATGTGAGCAGACACCTGGGATTTACATCATTCGTGATGCATTTTTTTTTCACAAACACTAAAATTCTTATTTTATTTGACTCCAGGGGATTGTTTGTTGGTTTTTCGGGAGGAGGCGGGTATCTATTTATAGAAATAATAAATTGTAGAAATTTAAAAAATATTTCAGAAAATTCCAAGGCTCACAAAGCGAAACTTGAAATCACTTGGCATGCTCCTCTACCCAGGGAAGGCCAAAGTGAATATATCTGGGGGCTGGCATGTCCTTCCTGGCTGGATTTGTAAACGTCATGGGTGTTAAGAGGGTCTTGGCTCCTCTCCAATCCCAGCGATGAAGGTCCCGCCAAGCAGGACGTGTTCCGCCACGGCCACTAGTCCTTCTTCTGCCCTGATGATGGAGGGGCTGCGGGGACAACCCAGCCATGTTAGGGAGCATCAAAAGTGGCCCATAGTGGCAGGGTCTTGGGAGTAGGGAAGGGGGCAAAGAGCAGGGTGGGTGCCAGCACAGAACCAGCTTTGTTTCTGGGAAATCTAAGAGCAAGAGCTGCCCCTATTCCTGCCTCTACAGCAGAGGAGGGAGAGAGGGCTGGAGTCTCTGCCTTCTGTGGACAGCAGGATCAGGCCCAGGAACTGGAGTCTCCATTAGGCCTGAGAGGCCTGAACAAGCCAGGTGACCCCCTCACCCAGGGCAACATTGGGTGGATGGGCAGCCCGTAGCCCAGAGCTGAGCAGCAAACAGCCAGCAAAGAAGAGCGACGTCAAGGAGCGGCAGCACAAAAGCACCTGGGCTATCCAGGGCACCTCCCAGGAAGAGAAAGCCTCAGTGAGGCTAGGATTTTGCCCGTTCCACTCACTGCATCTCCCCTGACCCTGGGCGAAGAAGTGGCCTGGGGAGTTAGGGGGAGCCAAAAGTTGAGCAGCTGAATGAAAGAAAAGGCCCCTCCCCTGAGCCACCCCTTCTACTGAAGGTTTCCAAGCTTGGGCTGAGGAAGATGACTCAGATTGAATAAAAGATCACAGCTTTGGTTTCAGGCTGAACTGGATTTTCTAATACCTTAAAAACAAAATCTTTCTTTAATAACTGAGAGCTTACTTAAGATGAAGTAGATCAGGGCAGGTGGGGTGTTTACGCCTGTAATCCTAGCACTCTGGGAGGCCAAGGTGGGAGGATTCCTTGAGGCCAGGAGTTCAAGACCAGCCTGAGTAACATAACGAGACCCCCCATCTCTACACAAAATAGCAAAAATTAGCCGGCTGTGGTGGCCGGTGCCTGTAGTTCCAGTTCCTCAGGAGGCTGAAGCAGGAGGATCACAAGAGCCCAGGAGTTAGAGGCTGCAGTGAACCGTGATCTTACCACCACACTCCAGACTGGAAGACAGAGCAACCCTTGTTTCTAACAATACAAATTGAATTAAAAATAAGAAGGATGAAGTAGGTTACTTGCACCTGTCTCCCTGCCCTAGGGCATGACTGCTGACTCCCCCAAAAGCTCCTTCTAATGTCTCCCTCTCAGTCTCTCATCCCTCAATGTGAGTGAGCTTTCTCAGGAGTCTTTGGACTGATTCTCTCGCCATTCCTTCCGTTGAAATTCTGCAGGTGGTTGCCCCAGGAGAAAAACACAACAGTATATCTCTCTTGGAATGCGAAATGCGGTTTATTTGACAGGAAAGGCTGTGCTAATGGTGAGGAAAGCCAGAAACACAGAGGATTTGGGGGTTCCCCTGAGAGATGCCCCACCCAGCCTGGCAAAATCTTCCTTATAAGTGTATCCTAAATCAAGGATGCTTCATGCAGTCTCCAAAGGCCCTTTCTCGGTCTCATCAACCAGCAAACATGTGGGCGTTGACTTCACAGTGCTGTGGTCACTCATGTAAAGATGCTTGCCTTCTCAGCAGGTGTCCTGGTCCCTGTCCTAACACATTTTTGTTCTGCTGCAGCTGTATCTGCAGGGTAACATTTGCCCATCCTCAGATGGTCAAGTCCAGAAGCAGGCTTCTCACCTTCTAGTCGGTTGCACTTGGCCCCTCCTCCTTCCACATGGTGGGGGTCTGGCCCCTCCCTGAGACAAAAGACTCTGGGAGACAATAGACTCTGTCTCTGGCTACTCCATCAAACTTTCCCTGTAAGCATATACTGCAATCATGCAAAGCAAAATGGTTCGCTCCCTTTCCTATTTATATATTTATAGAGTACATTTGAACATTTTCCGGTATTATTGTTAGGAACGCAATTATTGCAAGTCTTTCCTCATAATGGAAAATACCCTCCCAGCTTGACTTGAAGTCACCTGTTTCTATTACAGCTTTAAAAGTCATGTGGAACCGTAAGAGAGGAGCAGGCTCCCTACCTAGTGGTCAGTGATAAGCCCCAGTGCCCTGCTCTCCAAGGGCCCAGCCTATGCCCTGACCACCACCTAATAGAGGGCTACCAGCGCCCGGGCCCCTGGTCACCCATGTGGTCACTCCCAGACTTCTCTCTGCACTGCCCACTCTATTCTTCCCTGTCTCTGAGTCTCCACTGCCCGAGAAAGTTTAGGATGAAGTACAGAATTGTTAACCAAAACCAAAATAATATTTTTTGTGTAAATTGAACATAGTTCACAAATTTTTTAGATTTAATCTATTAGGTTTGTAACTATTATTTAAATATTTCAGAAGATTTTCTGTAAGTTGAATACGTAGAATACATAAAAGGAAAATGGAAACTATTACATTTATAAATACAATTTTAAAGACTTAAGGGAACGTAATTATTAAGAAATAAAAATGCCCTTAAAATGGTTGCTGAAAGGCTAGGCACAGTGTCTCATGCCTGTAATCCCAGCACTTTGGGCGGCCAAGGCAGTTAGATCGCATGAGCTCGGGAATTCAAGTCCAGCCTGAGCAAGAATGAGACTCCATCTCTAAAAGACAGCCAGGCATTGTGGACTACGGGTGCCTGTAGTTGTAGCTACTTGGGAGGCTGAGGCAAGAGGATTGCTTGAACCCAAGAATTTGAGGTTGCTGTGAGCTATGACACCACAACACTCTACCAAGGGTGACAAAACTAGACTTTGTCTCAGAAAAAAAAAGAAAGATTGCTAAAAATGTAAGATAAAATATGTAAGGTTTGAAAATTTGTTGGCTGAAATTAATAGGTTAAAAACTAGGTTTTTTAATTTATGAGTTTAACAAATGGGAAATTAAAATCATAAAGTAGAGTAACCTCTAGTTAACCTTTCCTACACCAAAAACCTTCAAGTATAGCAAAAGATGCCATGGAGGAGGCTTCCCTCAGGGGCTGGTCAGAGTGGGCCAGAATGACCCTGATACCCAAAGCATTGTGGGCAAAAAAGCAGAATAAAAGAATGAAAGGAATAAACATGATTAAAACACGAAAAGTTCTATCAAGTTAAGACTTATTTATCATTAGGCATCGTAACTTTTATATATTACTCCAAATTTGCATTATCTGGGCAATAATTTCAAAACCCATTGTATATCCTATTACATAATAAATCTGCTCTTCAATTATTTGTAAGATTTCTAGCAGACACTGTCAAGTCTCTACTTCCAGGCCCTTGCTTACAGGGTCTCCTCCATGGCCCTGGGAGAGAGTCCTGGCAGTCAGTGTATTCACAAAATTATGTTTTGTATAAATTTTTCAAACTCTGAGTATATAAAAAACAACTTTAAAATTTGAATTACTGAGACCCAGAGACAACTAAGTTGTTTTGGGACAAAATAGAGCCCTACGGATAAGTTTGTGGACTCTGGAGCCCTAAAGCACCAGACACTAAATCCCATCTCTACCATTTTCTAGCTGTGTGATTCTAGTCAAGTCATTTCATCCTTCTTTAGCTCTGTTTCCTTATCCTTAGAATGGGCATTCCAGCATTCCCTGACTGAGCTGACATGAGCTATTGAGCTAATCTACGTCAAGACTTAGCCAATGGGCTATTGCACAGAAAACATGGTAGCACTTAATGGTGGTGTTGCTGCTGATTTACAGCTAAATTCAAAGAGTATGGGTTCTCACTTTGTGTCAACTCTGCTATAACAAAATGCCAAGGACTGGGAGGCTTAAACAACTGACATTTACTTCTAGAGGGTAGGGTTCTAGAGGGTAGGGAGTTCAAGATCAAGGTGACAGCAGATTTGTGTGGTCAGGGTGAGGTGAGGGATCTTTTCCTGGCTTGCAGGCCACCTTCTCATTGTATCCTCAAATGGTAGAGAGACAGGGAGCTCTGGTCTCTTCTCAAAAGGGCACTAATCCCATCCTGGAAGCCCCATCCTAAATCAAAGTCTCCACCTCCAAATACTGTCACTCTGAAGGTGAGGGCTTCTACATATGCATTTGGGAGAATACAACTCAATTCATAGCACCTTTGGCAGCTAAAGGCCTTGTAGAAGGCAATTGTGGGAAGAGGGCACCCTGCAAGTGGCATGATTATGCTGAACAAAGGCATAAAGAAGAGAGAGCAGGGTCATGTACTGGAGGCTGCATAGGCCATGTGGACAGGCCACGGGAGGGTATCCTTCCTTCAGGAAACAGTCTCATGAATCCAAACGGTTGGATTTGGCTCCCACTGTGTCTCAAATGAGTGTCTCTGGTCTGTGCTCTGAGGCTCCCACAGGCCAGAAGGCTTACGGGGGAGCCTGCATGGGAAGCAGGATTTGGGGGTGGAGCGAAGGGGTGGTCCTGGGCCAGGACTGGAGAAAGGCCCAGGGTAGGAATGCAGGTTGTGGCAGATTGCACAGAGGGAGGGAGCGAGGAAGCCCTTCCGGATGAGAACTAAGGCTGAGGCCTTCAGTAGCCACCCCTAGGATGTGCTCAGGGAAGAAGGGCTCCTTCAACTCCCAACAAGCCCCTGGAGGTCCTGCCAGGATGTCTGCTTCACGCACTAGCAGCCTGGGGCTTCAGGTGTGAAATGACTTGCCATGGCTTCCAGGTGACAGAGATGGAATGTAGCTTATGCCATGTGACCTCGCACCCAAAGGCCTCACAGGGCTCACCGAGTGCCATTCCTCAGACCCCTGCTGCTCCTGCCCTCTAAACACCACTCCACCCACCCCGAGGAGGCCACTGGAACAGGCTTCACATCCAGTGCTGTCGAAGCTTGCAGAGCTGCAGGGCAGAGCCCACTTCCCCACTCCACAGCCAGCCAGTCCTGCTGTGGGCTTACTGGCTCCTGCTGTGGACAGAGAGCTGGAGGGGCCCTGTTCTGGCAGCAGAGTGATGAAAGCCCAGATTACATTCCAGGGTTTTTCACCAGGCTGTAAAACCTGGAGCGGCTGGCAGCATTCCCTGCTTCCCCCAACCCCAGCCACACACACCCTGCTGCATGCATACCTCTAGCTCCAGCACTTGGGGCCCATGGGGGTGAGAGTCTGTGCCCTGGGCCCTATGGTGGGGGAGGTGAGATGATGGGGTTGTCTGTCACTTTCTTGAAAACCTGAGGCTTGTTCCATAATCATCAGCATCTCCGACTTCTGGAGGTTGATTTGAAAAGAGGCTACCTGACCAGGAGATAGGTCATGCAGAGGGGCTGGCATCAGTGGCAAAGGGCTGCCCTGTGCCAGGCAACTGATGCCTCCTTCTTGACTCTTGTGACCCCACTTTACAGATGAAGGGACCAAGGCTCTAGGATGAGGTACTAGCCCAGGCTGTCACCAAGGCTACTGCCCAAGATCTTGGCTACCCAGGTGGCCACAGGAAGAGTTGGCTTTGCATTCCAGGATGGTCGTGGGTTCAAGTCATGCTCCACCATTTCTTTGCTGTGTGGGCTTATGGAAATGGCTTAGCCTCTCTGAGCATCACTTTCTTTGTTTATAAGGAAGGTTGAAAGGCTTAGAGATCATGGACAAAAGGCCCTTGGCAGTTAATACATGCTCTGTAAATGGCTGCTCAATCCTCTAATCCTCAGAAGGGCAGGTGGGGCTTAAGGACAGAAATGCCCATCAGATGGCTCTGGCCACCAACTGGAAACTCAGCAAAGAGCTCCTCATACCAATGACCTTGCATGTAAGTCAAAAGTAGCAAAGAAAAGCCCCCAAGCCCCAACCACCCATAGGTGAGTTATCTTTGGCCCTGACACAGGCTGCCATCCATTATAGGGGCTTCCTTACCTTCTAGGTGAAGTGACCCCTTGTGATCCAGGTCATTAGAACTAGTACCTTGGCCTCTTGTGGTCAGCACTTGACCATTCCTGGAGTTTTCAGGTCAGTAGTGACAACAGCGGAGGGGATGCCCCCTCTCCTACAGCTTCCTCTTCTCTGGCTCCCTAATATGAGTCCTTGACCCTGACCTTCTCTGCTGACAGTGTGGCCCATGACCCACCTCAGCCCTGCTGACCTCCAGTCCTGTCAGAGGTGAGACATCCCTCCCAGGGGAGCCCCTGCTCTGAGTTCCTTGTCACTATGGACCAAGGACCCCTGATACACACAGAATCCTGCAACATGAGCTGCTTCTGAGCGCAAAGGATGTCATCCCAGCCCAGAGTGGCCTAAACAGTAAGGAACTTAGTGCTGTGTCTCACATAGCGGAAAGGCTAACAGCATAGCCCACCCAGAGCTTATCCACTCAGTAGCTCAACTCTAGTCAAGACTTAAAGCTGCCTGTCTGCCATCTCCATGGCTTTTCTCCCACTGTTCCAGAAAGGTTGCCACAGCTCCAAGTATCACATCTTCACACAATAAAGCCCAAGGACATTAAAAAAAAAAATCCTAGGAGCACCCTTCGATGGTATAGGCCTAAAACTTATATTAATATTACTTGCTACTGTGACATCTGCTGAAACTGAGAGGGCCTTGAATGGCCTGACTACAGTTCCCCTCCCATACCCAACCTTTGTTACCGAGGGACCAAGCATAGTTCCTGCTTATCCCTGAGTGGTGTGTTCAGTTCCCTCCCAGCCCCCAGAATTATTCCAACAAACCAATCCGCTCATCAGGTGGCAATCAGAGGGTGCTCCGCCCTCTTAATACTACAAAGCCTGCCAACCTGTCCCTGCTGGTTCACTCCCAAGCACCACACCTATGTGGCCCTTAGTCTTCCTCTCCCAAGCTGTGAGTATATGTGATTAATAAACTGTCGTCCATCTTGTCTGTCCAGTGTGTCCATGTTGTGTGTTGGACCATCCCTATAACCCTGAGGCAAAAACCCTTCCCTCATCACCCAGGTGAGTGGAAGGTGATTAACAGACCACAGCAGCCGTCTCCCACTGCAGCATAAGCTCCCCAAGGGTGGGACTTTGTTCCATTCAGTGCAAACTACCCCATACCCTCAATGATGCCTAGTAAATAGCAGGTGCTCCGTGTAAGTGGAATAAATGCATGAATGAAAATTGAACAAATGGATTCTGTCATTGACTAGGGCTGTGTGGCATGCCTGTGCCTGAACTAACAACTAGCAGGCAGAAGAGCATTCCCTCCATTGGTCTAGACGTGAGCATTTCATCCGGTGTGAGGGAGTGAGCAGGTCCCAGGGTCCTGAGATGTTGCTCCCTCCTGCCTGGAAGAGGTCCCTGTCACCTGCACCATTGTAATATAATTAAAAAAATAATAATACTGTCTTGATCCAGTTTTGAGGCCCTGGCTGGGGACCAGTCAGTTTACTTTCTTGAGCAGTTAAGACCAAACCCCGACCGCTGCTCTTGGGAGCTCTCACCATGAGAGTCTCTCTAGACCACTATGCACCAGCCCTGAGTGCCTGAGGTCAGGTGACAGAGGACTAAGGACAGCTCCTTTCTTCCTGAGCCTGTGAAATTATTTAAATTAATCAATTCACAGACAGACCCTGAAACCTAGCTAAGCCCACCCCACCTGCCCACAAGCTGCCCCAACAGCTCCAGTGTGCTGGCATGCTGTCCCACATGCAACCCCCATGTGGCCCTGCCTGGCAGCCAGTTCCCCTTTGGAGTTGTAAGTGACAAAGAGTTGTGCCTTTCATCTATCTGAGTGTCTTTGTGTCACCATCAAAAGAACCTTTAAATCTTATAAAACAATTGGTGCTGTGAGCAGGATGGCATGGCTGTGGCCGCTGACTCTTGGACAGCTTGATTGGGGACTGTTCTTGGCCTCCAGACCACCTGGAGCAGGGAGGGGGCCAGAACTTGAACTTGCACTTTGGCCTGGTTGCCTACTACTCTGTCTGCCAGCGACTACAGCGGCCAGTTGCCACTGCCCTGTCTCTCCCTGCCCAAATTCCTCAGCATGGTAATATTCAAAGTGAGCAGTGTTCATCAGCTGGATACGAGCCCGGTGGGAGTCCACCTTAGGGCAAGGGGAGGGAGTGATGTATTCATTTGGATTTAGGTACTTTTTGTATTATAAAGGAATTGTAGCAATTATTTTCTAACATATTATGGCATAAGAAATTTTATGCAACAAATCATTCATTACAAAACACAAGAACAAAGTACAAGAAATTTTATGTACTGGTAACAAATTAATGATATTTACACATCATATCATTTACACATCTGTCACCGTCAATATCAGAAGTATTATATTCTTTAATTTCTACATTGCTGGTGTCTTCTGAAGAGTCACTTTCCTCATCCTGGTAAGTTTTATCATCCTCAGTTCCATCCATGGCATTGCTGATGCCATTTTTTTTTTGGTGGTTTTATAACTTTATTTGATGTGTCTGACGATCACCTGTTAGTTCTCATTCACGTTGACTGTAGATTTTTGAAAGTGGTAACAGGTACATAGGTAATCAAAACATAGGGTTTGTTTGGTGAATCTTCATCTTTATTACTTTTTCTGGATATCCGCACATGGATACTGTATGGGACATTCCTTATGCCTTTGGCCCAGCCAGCTTTGTTGAGCCTGGTATCAACATGCTCATCTGGAGACCCCATCTCTTTCATGCCAAATTCCCAGATCTGTTTGGATCAGTGCCCGAGGTGCACGCTTCTTGAAGCCCACTCCGCGGATGCACTTGTGAATGTTGATGGCGTATTCTCAGTCACCACCTTGTTGATGGCAGAACAGTCTTTCTTCTTCTCACCACTCCTCTTTTCAAGAGCCATTCTGCTGGGCCCAAGTTGGAAAAAGCACAAGGGATTGTGATGCCATATTTTTAAAACAATTCACAATCACTTCCTCCTTGACACTGTTCCATGATCTAGGTTCCATTCACAAACCTGGGTGATGGATGCATTTTTTTTTCTTTTGTGTGAAACAGAGTCTCACTCTGATGTCTAGGCTAGAGTGCTGTGGCATCAACCTAGCTCATAGCAACCTCAAATTCCTGGGCTCAAGTGACTCTCTTGCCTCAGCTTCCCAAATAGCTGGGCCTACAGCTGCCTGCCACCATGTCTGGCTAATTTTTCTATTTTTAGTAGAGGTGGGGGCTCACTTTGCTCAGGCTGGTCTCAAAATCCTGAGCTTAAGTGATCCTCCTGCCTTGGCCTCCCAGGGTACTAGGATTGCAGGTGTGAGTCACCACACCTGGCCAGTGGGCGCTTTCTTGATTCTGCCTGCAGGTGTTAAATCATTACCAGCTGACAGCATCCATGATATCAACTCTAAATTCATTAGGACCTTGAAGGGCCTGTTTACTGACACATCAAGAGGCTGCAGTTGGCTTGTTAGCCCCCCAGGTAGCACAGCAAGTTGGGTTTTCGAGTCCACTATGATTGCTTTTGCATTGTGTGTAACATGGGCTTTGATGTGATCAGAAACAAGCAAAGCAGTTTTTTAAGTAACTCCTCAGGCTTTCATGACCAGATTTTTGTTAAACCAGATTTTCATGCCTTCTTTATTCATCCACCCTTTTTCATGCACATGGACAATAACTCCACTTGGAATCTTTACTTTTGAAAATGTTTTTCCTTTAAAGATGATCATAGGCGGTAGCTGTGCCAGAACCACTGAATAGGCACCACAGTAGCCAGGAAAGATGGGGCTTCACTCACACCCTTCCTCATTCACACACTCACCTTCACTTGCCCATTCCCTGCCTCATTCACTAACTCATTCACACATTCACTCACTCGTGCACTCACTCATTCACTCAATATTTTCTTACTCATGTATTCATTCATTCATTCACTTATTCCTTCACTCGCTCACTTAGTCACACAATCATTCACTGACCCATTCATGCATCCACTTACTCACGCACTTGCTCACTCATTCATTCTCTCACTCACACATTCATTCATTTACTTATTCATTCATACATTCATTCATTCACTGACTCATTCACTCGTTTTGAACTCTCTCATTCACTCACTTATTCTTTCACTCATTTACTCATTCATTCACTCCTCCCTTCACTCCCTCACTCCTTTGCACAGTCATTTACTCATTCAGTTATTTACCAGACAGGTATGCTCTAGGCCTTAAGGAGAAAAAGATGACCAAGATGATTCTTTCCTCAAAAATTTTGCAGGCTATTTCTGTGAGAAAATATGATAACAAAGCAATCAACAAAAGAAAGCAGTAAATCACTCTGAGGCTGAATTTATTCATATGAGTTTAGTAGCAGCTGAAAGCCATGAGGAAATCTCGATGATATGTCTCATATTGTAAGGGCCTTTCTCAAAATCACAGAAATAGTAACCATCTGCGTGCCTGTGTGCAGGCCCAGCAGCTAAACACTGCTTGTGACATTTCTCAGGGAAATACTGAATTCAGGCCTCAGAAAACTCTGGTACCAAACCTGTCTGGTGAACTCAGCTGTTTTTCTATCAGTCATAAGTCAACCTCCTCGTTCACCGTGGAAGTATGCTCCTTACCACTCCCTAACTCAAAAAACTCCCAGTATCCAAATGAGTTCCGTGGATCTAAATGCGTGGCTGGGATGCCTGCCACCTCAGAGCCAAGTGGTTTCAGGTCATAAGTGCACTTGGCAGTGCATAGCACCAAATTGTGGTGAGAGAGCTGTTTCCTTTTTAATTTTTTAAACAAAGCATTATCTTTCTTTTATTAATTAGTTTAAAACTACAATGTTACAAATGGGTATATGACAAAAAATTAATTTCTTTCCATCTTTGTCCTCCAACCACCCAGCTACCCTCCCCCGAGGCAACTATTGCTACCAAGTCCCTGTGCCCATGTCCAAAATATCTAGAAGCAGGTGCCAGGACAGCAGGGGTGAGGGGAGTGGGGGGAGGAGAGAGACTGAACAATTCAGTGACTGTTGCCAGGAAAATTGGCCAAGCATATAAAAAATAAGACTGTTTAAGCGCCTGTAGCACAGTGGTTATGGCACCAGCCACATACACCGAGTGTGGCGATCGAACCCAGCCCGGGCCAGCTAAACAACAATGACAACTGCAACAAAAAAATAGCTGGGTTTTGTGGCAGGCACCTGTAGTCCCAGCTACTTGGGAGGCTGAGGCAAGAGAATTGCCTCAGAGTTGGAGGTTGCTGTGAGCTGTGATGCCACTGCACTGTACTAGGGCAACATAGTGAGACTCTGTCTCAAAAATAAATAAATAAGACTGGACCTCTACTACCTTCTCCGTATACAACCATCAATTCTAAGGTTAAGTCCTAAGTGAGAAAAGAAAGCACATGATCTTAGGATAAGGTTGAATTTCTTAAAACTTCTGTGTTTAACACACACTATAAGGAAGAAGCTTGATAAATTCTACCATCATCCCTTGGTATCCTGGGGATTGGTTCCAGGATCCCCCAAGGATACCTAAATCCGAGGATGCTTGAGTCCCTCAGTTGGCCCTTTGTATCCAAGGGTTCCACATCCACAGATATGGAGGGCCAAGTGTACATTAAAAAAAGGAAAGCAAACAATCCTTAAATCTTCTGTTCCTGCAAAGATAAGTCACAAAGTGAGAAACAAATATTTGCAAAGGATAAAACTATTACACGACTAGTACATAAAAATATAAAGAATACCCATAAATACCACTTCAGATCCCTCAGATTGGCAAAACGTGAAGAGCTTGATGAGATCAGGCGTTAGAGACATATAGCGACAGCTCCCCCTGACCCCCCAGGGAGAGTCACTCCCCACACCTCCTGGGACACAGACTAGACCGCAGCTGCCCCACCCTGAGAGCTACCAGGCCTCATCCTCTTCCTGCTGTTCTTGGGGCATGTCTGGAATGTAACCCTACTGTTTGGTTTTCATGGTATTTATTTTCAGAGCTCTTTTCTGTATATGACAAATTATGCTGCTTTTCTGTTTAGAATGGTGACAATGTCTCCACTTTAAAAGGGCAGCTGTTACATAATTGAGTGAGATAACGCGTAAAACACCCAGCATATGGAAACACTCAAACAAAAGGGAGCTGTGATTCAGGTACTTAGCAGCCAGCATTCCCACCCATCAGCAGAGGACAGATGGAAGTCCATTTTGTGTACTCCAAGAGATCAGGAGAGGGAAAGAGTGTTTGTCAGACCTAGTCAGGGAGTGACAGTAGAGGAGGCACATGGCAGTGAGGTGCGGGCAGGATTTGGGGAGCAAAGAGGTGAGGAGCAGTTTGCCACCCCACCTCCCAGGGCAGGGGCGCAGTGGGCAAGAGCACACAGCCCCTCCGAGCTGGTGGTACCAGGGTAGGAGCTAGAGTTGACCACAGAGGCAAGATGGACCTTCCAGGCCTCAAGTCAGCTGCTCAGGACCCCTGAGCCAGGCCTGACTAAGGGGCTGCTGCGAGTGGTCAGCCTGCTCTGTCCGGTACTTCTGAGCTGGGTGGGCCCATCCACCCTCACTTGGAGGGGAAACCCCAGCTCGGGGGGTGGGGGGAAATGAGGCCTGGGGAGGCAGAGGAGGATGCCTCTGGCCGCCACCCTGGGTGTGGCCTGGTCTGTGCATGCCCTGACAAGTTGCCAGCAGCTGGTCAGTGGGGCCAGCGGGAGGAGGCATGGAGGCAGCACAACCACCAAGGGCTGGTTTCCACAGGGCCTGATTCACCGGAGCATGTGTGACTTTTATGTGCTGATGAAAACTCTAGGCCCCTTTTAATGTGTTTTCCTTCCTAGCATGGCAGGGCTGTAGCCCCTCATAAGAGTTCAAAGTTAGGCAACAGCAACACTCACAATGTCATCCTCTGGTTTTGTCGTAGGCTGGGCCTCCGGCTGTGGGCTCGTTGGCTCTCGTGGTCTTCTTGTCTACTTCACAAGGGTTTGAGGTGTGGTGGCCCATGGGGTGACCAGAACCGGAACTTCCACTTGCTGGAAGGGGCAGGTACAAAAATAGCCTCAGGCCTGGGAGGGACCACCTGGCAAGGAGGTGAGGATGCAAAGGTGCCTGTCGAGAACCAGAATGTTCTCTAAGAGAAGCTGCGTCCAAACAGGGAAGAAAACTTTCTTCTGAGAGTGAAGGTATAACAGGGCTCACACGCATGTGACAGTGAACAGTCCTGGGGACTCTGTGAGCCTCTACCCCTGCTGATACCAACGTCCACATCTCAACGTTTACCTCATATCAGGCACTGCGAGGGCTACTCAACACACGCCATCTCCTTCCCTCCATAGTTAGCTCTGTGTGAGAGAGAGACCACTGCCTCCATGGTATAGACAAGGAAACTGAGGCACCAAGAGGTCCAGTGACTTTTCTGAAGTTGAACAGCGCAGAAATAGCAGCAGGGAGATTTTAAATCCAGGCCCAAGTTCCCTCTGTAATCTGAGGGCTCTCTGAGGGCTCGCGGAATGAATAAACATCTGTTGTATATTCAACATGGGACCAGAAGGAGGGTGATGGTTGTGAGAAAACAGTGGCATAGCCCGGACCCCAGACTTGGCTATTTTCAGGGAAGGTGATATGCAGAAGAGAAAGCCAGAGGCCAAAGTCAGAACTTCCAGGCACCTAAGTGGTCAATTCCTTCTTGTGGGAAGGAAAGCTAAGGCACAGGGTGGTAACAACTCCAAGGCCTGAGGCAGCCCAAGCAAGCAAAGAGTGTGGAGTGGTCACCAACCAGTGGCCTCCCGGGGAAAGTAGGCATGCCTCCTGGGCCCAGCCTCAGGTGTGCAGCCATCTTTATCCAGCTAAGCCTCTACCCTGCCTCTTAGAGGTTGGGGTCAGGTGAGGGTGGGAAAAGACAAAGGATGCCCCCAGAAAGGGGGAGCTCTGATGTCCAAGGTCTCCTGCCTGAGCTGCTGTTTGTTTCTGCAGGCCAGGCAGAGTGAAGGGACCATGCAGGGAAGTGGCCAGAGCCCAGGCCTGCTTTCCTTTAATGGGTTTGCAGTTCTATGTCCTTTGAGGGGAAGAAATTTTTTTTTTTTTTTTTTTTTTGCAGTTTTTGGCCAGGGCTGGGCTTGAACCCACCACCTCCAGCATATGGGGCTGGCGCCTATTCCTTTGAGCCACAGGTGCTGCCCCCAAGATCTATGTCCTATGCCCACAGTTTAAGGAAAAAATGACATCCCTCTCCTTCCCTTGGCCACCTCTTCCCACCCCCAAATCCTACCCCCAGAGTGAGCCACTGAGAAAAGCGCTTGCTATTGCCCTTCCAGGGGCCTACTTATCTTTTATCTGTGCACTCACAAGCATCGATTTCCCTACGAGAAAAAACAGGTATTATGCTTTACATATGAGTCTGTGACTTCCTTTTCTCACCTCCAAAGGATGCTCTCCTGTCCATCCCAGGTCAGCACGCAGATGTCTACTGACTTGCTTCCACTCCAGTGTGGTGTCACACAGCCCCCCTGTGGTTGTGACACACAAGGATTGGACACAAGGCTTTTGTGAGAATGTCTGTCTTTTCCCACATAAAGAGCAACCAGTAGGGATGCGAGCAGGTGGAAAGAGACTGTCGTATCTCAGAGGACCTGGTAGTGCCAGGATTCAGGGCGCTCTGAGTTTTGTTTGTTCATTTTTTGAGATAGGATCTTGCTCTGTCACCCAGGTTGGAGTACAGTAGTATCATCCTAACTCATGCTAACCACAGATTCCTGGGCTCAAGTGATCCTCCTGCCTCAGCCTCCTGAGTAGCTGGGACTACGGGAGTGTGCCACCACACCTCGTTAACTTTTTTTTTAAATGGTAGAAATGGGGTCTTGCTATGTTGTCCAGGCTTGTCTCAATCTCCTGGCCTCAAGCAATCCCCTTTCCTCAGCCTCCCAAAGTGCTAGGATTACAAGCTTGAGCCACGACACCCAGCTCATCTTTCTGATTTTTTAAGGGGTTTGGAGGAGGTAATGGATCTGAGAAGTGGATCTGGAAGATGGTGGGCCATGGAAGAGAAGAGCCTAGCAGGTAGTGCAGAGGTAACAGGTCTAAATCATCCCCACAATGCAATGGCCAATTCTGCACTGTTAGGACCGCTCCCTAAACAAGCCAGTCTGGTCAGATGAGGGCCAGCCATCCTCTCCATGGGCTGTGGCCAACACCTGCCCTCTTTGGCCTCTCATTTCCTACATATCTCTGGGGGGTGCCCCTCCCTGAAGTTCCTCCTCTGTCATTCAGGTGGGGCAGTGGTGAGTCCCTTCCCTCCCTTTCGAGACTTGCCTACTCTGAATCATAGACCAAGACCTGGGGCAGCCAAAAGCTTTTCCTTCCTCTCCCTTTAGGCCCTACAGCTGGAAAAATGGATCTGTTTGTCATGATAGGAAGCGATTTACCCAAAGGATACACATTGTGTCACAGGCTAGTTTAGGAAACCAGTTGAACACAGCCCTGTGAGGCCAGAGGGTTCCTCAGCTTTCTAGAAGTCTGTGTGTTTTTGTTTTCTCTCTTTCTCCTTCCCTCCCTTGTTTCCACTCTCTCTCCCTGCCTTTCAATAAGCACTCACAACCTCTCCCCTGGGGCAGTACTGGGCCCTGAGAGGTGAATCATCAAGTTCCTACTATGTTCTGCATAAGAACATTCCATCCTTCTTTTGCAGCAAGTTTTTTTATTCTACTCGGTTGAGGTTTTATAGTTTTACTGTAAATCTTATGCTGTTCCCGATCCCCAAGGTCCCTAGGCCAACTCAAAGACATCTGGACTCGTCCTCTTTGCACCCCTGTTATTTTGGGCTCTATTCTAAGCACCTGGCACTGGCCACGCATTACGGACCAAAGAAACATTGGCACTTACTGGACCCTCTTCTCTTCCCCTCAAAGAGAACTCATGCTGGCCTTGGCAATGGCCTTAACATGACCACAGGTGCAATGGCCTCATCTCCACCTCCCCAGCCCCCATGTGTCCAGCCTGGTTACCTGTGCTCACACAGCTGGGGTGTGTGCCTTTGAGAACGGATGAATGGACAAGTCACTACATGGAAATAGCCGCTCAGAGAGATAATGACTTAGCCTCTCCATGAGTTCTCAAGGATAATACACAGAGATGAAAAGAGTTGCCTTGATTTGGAAGAATCAGGGGGCAGTAATACAATGATCTTTTTCTATATTTTCTAAGGTTGGGTGTATTTTTTCCAACAGAAAATAGAAATGCTAAGAAGAGTCTGTAACAGGAGAGTGAGTACCTACTGCCATGGTGGGGAGAGGGGTCACAGGTCTCCCTAACACCCTGCCTGACTTGAAGTCCAAGCGGCTTCTCTAGAAGGTGGGTTCTTGGTCATCCTTGAGAGAGTCCACTGCCATGGGGAAGACTTTGGAGGAAACCTTAAGTAGAAGTGGAAGTTTGAGTGTCAAAGGCCTGGGGGCCAAGGTCATTGCGGATGCATCTGCTAAATTTGGTATTTACTCAACAACTGCTAAAGGGCCTAAGAAGACCAGCAAAGGCCCTCCAGGGGTGTTGTAAGCGAAACCTGGAAGAAAGGCGCTTAGCACTGGAACAAACTGACCTGGCTTCAAACCTGCTAAGACTGCATTCCAGGGACCCACCAGCCCAACCCTGCTCTGTGTGTTGGATGTCTCAGGCCACCGGGCTAAATTTCTGGTGCAACTTGCTGGGCAGGTTGTGTGAAGGTGCAGGGTCTGGTCCCCATCTAGGATACAGAAAATGGGCTTCAAGCAGGGAGCAGTAGGGACCACTGCTCTTGGGGATGAACAGGGGGCTTTGAATGGCTAAATTTAATGTGGCTTTTATATCCTTTGGATTTTGCCTGTTTTTCCTGAGCCCAGCCCACTTGTGGCCTTTCAGCTCTGCCCAGGAGCCACCCTAGCCTCCACACAGATGGAAGGCCTTCCTGCCCCCAGGACCCATCTGCTCCATTCCCTTGGCCTGACATCCTTCTCACCTCTTCCTGGCACATCTGAGTTCCACTCAGCCCCACAGGACCTCCTCACACTCCCCTGTCAGCATCTGTCCCAGCCTCCTCTACTTGAACTTGCTGCCAGTGCCTGTTTCCTTCTGCTCTGTTTATATCCACCCCACACTGCCAGCCCCTGCCTCTTACTGCTGATCTTGTCCTGTGTGCTCCAGGCCCTTCAGTGTGTGGTGTAGTGCCTGACCCTCCCTGGGAGATAGCAAGGGCCTGTGCTGCGTCTATGTCAGAAGGGTTCTGTCCCTTCATCTGATAACCACTGCCCAGCAGCCCAAGGACACCCTGGACTGGGCCAGGCTGTGCTGGTGGCTGCTCTTGGGCTCCCTGCACGCACCTTCCAGACTAAACATGGCATGTTCATATCATGCTGTGTCTGATTGAGAGCTGTCTCCTGTACCTCGTGATAAACTTCAAAAAGGCAGGGATCGCATCCCCCTGCTCCAGGGCACCCTTGATTTGGAAGGGTTGTCCAGCACTTTCTGATGGCTGGGGACTCTATTCATTTACTATTACATCTGCAGGGCAAGCACAGAGCTGCCACCCACAAGGTGCTCAGAAATGGGGCCTCACTATGCAGCCTGCCCCACTCCAACCTTATAGAACAACTGGTCCATGTGCCACCTACTATGGTTTGAATGTTTGTGCTATTCCAAATTCATATGCTGAAATCCTAACCCCTAAGGCATTGATACCAGGAGGAGAGGTCTTCGGGAGGTCATTTGGTCATAAGGGTTGAGCCTCATGAATGGTATTAGCACCCTTGTAAAAACAGGCCAGAAAGAACCCTCACTTCTGCCATGTGAGGACACACGAACAATGGGTCATATAGGGTCCATAAAGTGGGTCCTCACCAGGTACCAAATCTTCAGACACCTTGATCTTGGACTTCTCAGCCTCCAGAACTGTGAGAAATAAATTTCTGTTGTTTATAAGCCACCCAGTCTATGGGAATTTGTTACAGCAGCCTCATAGACTAAGATACCACCCCTCAGCATTTGGCCTATAGTCTCAGGGAAAGTGCCCATGCAGGCCCAGCCCAGAGAAGGCCCTGGCCAGATGTCTATTAACTTGAGTGTGGTGGAACTCTCCTAGGGAGCGAGGACTCTACCTTCCTGACTCACACACCTTCCCTGCCCTGAAGGTTTGTGCTCAGAATCTCTGAGCTTGGTGATGACTTTCTCAGACAGTGGCAGAGTGCCCTATCTCTCTAGTTCTAGAAAAAACAATTCTAGAAGAGGCTGAGGAGGCAGAGGCCTTCCCAGCTGGGGCCTTCCACTCACTGTCACTGGAGGCAGTGGGTGCACAGTGCCCCCCAGGCCCATCAAAGGACCATGGTCTAGTGAGCAATTCCCACTCCTGGCTTTCAAGTTTGTGGGGTTTGTGCAGTATGCACAAAGGCAGTGGGAACAGAGTCTGCTTTTTGGAGTCAAGAGTCCTGGTGGCCCACCATGTGGCCCAGGCATGTTATCCCCCCACTGTGAGCCTATACAGTGGGTTACACCTATCAGAAAAACCCTGTGAGGTTAAATGAGGTCATATGAACAAAGTGCCTGTGGCAGGGCTGGGCACTTAGCAGGCCCTCAGTGACATTGGCTTCCCTCTGTCCTGAAGCCCAGGCAGCAGTGACTGCCCTTCCTCCATCCACCAGCAGGTGCCCTCACTGCTTTATGTCATGTGTGGACACCACAGCTGTGGGTAACTGGTGGACAAATAAAATCTCTAGGGGCAGGTGCAGGCCCTGAGTAGCCCTGTGACCCAAGTCATCACCCAACCTCCCCATCGGGAAATAGGGATGATAACCCCAAATTCCTTTTGATATCAGTCAGAGGAGGAGAGACCCAGAGTCTCTGTTCATCTGGCAGAGAAGCTCCAGGGAGCAAGTGCCCAGGGCCACACCTAAAATGACTACGAAGACTGGGAGGCTGCAGTGGTCTGTGTGGAGCATGGCATTTCCTGGCAATTGCCTATCTTGAATGTAGTCTTCATCAAGTAATTGCAGCTTTGGAAGTGTAGCATCGCTCGGGTTCAAGGCTAAGCTTCACTACTCAGCACTGCGTGGCCTTGGGTAGCTAATTAACCTCTCTGAGCCTCTGTTACCTCATCAGTAAAATGAGAATCGTCTTACCAACCAATAGTAGATGAAAAAAATAAATTTCATCTACTATTATTTGTAGGTGACCACTGCCCCAAGAGTCTTTCCCCAAACACATCCCTTTCCCTCATTTTCCTGCCTTCCCCTTGAATACACACAAGCTGAAGGTCACCTCTTCCTCTCTTGGTCTGGCACAGCCACCATGACTTTCCAATTTCTACTTTGTAGACACCCATATGTTATTAATTTGACAAAAGCCCCAGACCTACACCAGGACAACCCCCTCACTGACACCCACTACACTGCTAGGAAGGCTAAGGACACTGCAATGAATTATTATTGGCGGAGTTATTTTTTCATATCCTGCTGGAAACTAAAATATGGTTCTAGGCTTCTGATAAATACGAACCACCTAAACCATCAGCAAGTGTTCCAGAGTACCTTGGTGAAGCTCTACTGGGAAATGAAGACAGGTGCATCTCTACTCATCAATGCTCTTGATGTTCAAAGTCATTCCACTTCCTCCTCAGGGGTCAGGCAAAGACAAGACTGTGGTGTTTACTGAGCACCCATGAAGAACTGGTCTCATTTAGGTGCTGAGGATATGCTATGGTGGGGAAGGAGATTGGCAGATGAGGGTGGGGACAGGGGACACCCTGCAAAGGATAGAATCTGGTCAGGGAGGTGAATATCAGGCAAAGGACCTCAAGTGAGATGAAGTCACAGAGATAGGGATAAGCCCCTTTGGACTTGCCAACTGCCTTCCTAATCCTCTAAAGCCTCTTTAGAGATTGTTTCCCCTTACACCTTACCACAGGAGAGCCAGAACTATTGGGCTTCACTCAGGCACACTAGGGAGATGAGCCTTTCCCCAAAGTCTCAGGCCAAATGCTTGAATAGGTAGCAAAACCCAAACCAAACCAAACCAACAAAAACCCTCAAGGCCAGGCAAATATATTATTAAGAATTGATAGTGGGAGACAGAGCAAGATGTCAGAGCAGAAGGATTGTTCAGCTGAGCTCTCTTATAATGACTGGGAGAATCCAGCTATACCTGGCACAGGGATCTTACCCAGAGTCATAGCTCAGGGAGCACAACAAGGAGGTGGTGAGCTGGATATAGTGTACTATCCAGAACAGTGCAAATCTGATGAATTAGGCAAGCCATTGCAACTGGTTGGGATTGGTCGGCCCCCCACAGAGGTCCAGGATGAGGTCTAAGAGTGGGTGGACTGGAATAACATACAGCAAACAGATTTGAATGCCAGTTGGAGTGGATTTGTCATAGGTTTGGTGGCTGGCAGGGCAGCCATAATGAGAAGGTCTTAGAAGCCAGGGGCCTGCCATTGTGGGAAGGTTGAGAGAAGGTCTTAGCAGGACCCTCAAGCATGGCCATCTTAATTCTGCCTGCTGGGATCAGAATTTCACTCTTGGGACAGTCTGAGGGACTCCCACACCCATGGTACTGGAGCCAGTAGTCACTGTGAGACCTACCTCTGAATGATTCTTGTGAGCTTTCAGATCCCAACCCAGCAGGGTCTGAATGTGAAGGAAATAATCAGGCAATCACCAAAGGTAACTAAGTTTGGCATAAGGACCACAGAGGTTGCAGGCTGTGCTCTCTGTCTCCTAAAAATCCCACAGTGCCACCTCGTGTCATGGTGACACATTGCAACATACTGTCATCAAGAGCAAGGACTTCTGTTTGAAGCAAAGGAGGCAGTGAGAAGGAAAAATGAGGACAAGGAGGAAGAAACAAGAAGAAAGAACACATGAGGAAGAACTAACAGAAAAATTTGGGCAACATGAAAAACCAAAACAGAGGAACTCCCCCAAGGGACCATGAGGCAACTACTACAGAAGACTCCACCTATAAAGAATTAATGGACTTGTCAAAAATGGAATTTAAAGTATAGATGATAAAGACAATAAATAGGGTAGATGATAAAGACAATAAAAGGAATGAACAAGAAAATGGAAAGATGGAACCAAAAATTGGACGAGAGCCTATGTAGAATATGGCAGAGCTTAAAGAAATGAAGAAAACAATCAGGGAATGTAAAGATACTGTAGAAAGTATCAAAAATAGGTTAGACTAGGGAGAAAAAAGAGCTTTAGAGCTAGATGATAAAGTTTTTTAGTTAACCCAGGTAGTTAAAGTGGCAGAAGAAAAGAGAGAGAGAAAGCAGAACAGGCACTTAAAAAACTACAAGACTCCATGAAATGTTCAAACATATGAATAACAAATCCCTGAAGAGGAAGAAGATTGTTCCAAAGGAAAGGAAGCCCTACTGGAGACCTTCATAAATGAAAACTTCCCAAGTTTTACTAAAGACCCTAATACACTTCTTTCAGATGGATATCGAACCATGGGTCATCTCAACTCAAACACAGCCCCTCCAAGACACATTGCAATGAACCTGTCCAAAGCCAAGATGAAAGAAAATCTTCTGCAAGCAGCCAGGAGTAAGCACCAACTGACCTATAGAGGCAGAGCCATTAGGATGACAGCAGACTTTTCAGCTAAAACCTTCCAAGCCAGAAGAGCAAGGTGATCCACTTTCAACATTCTTCAACAACACAATTTTTAGCCCAGAGTTCTGTATCCTGCTAAACTATGCTTCAAAATTGATGGAGAATCAACCTCTTGTAGATACAAGCACTGAGGAAATTTGCCACAACAAGACCATCTCTACAGGAAATACTTAGACCTATTCTCAACACTGACCACCACAATGGACCACCAGCAAAGTAAACACCCAGACACTAAAGGTCAAAACTTAGCTTCCACAATGGTGAAAAGGATAAACCTACACAATGGATTTTCACAAAATAAGATGAATAGGTCACCACACTTATGGATTCTCTCAATAATGTCAATGGACTGATTCATCACTGAAGAGGCACAGGGTAGCTGACTGCATAAAAAGCACAAGCCATCCATATGGTGTCTCCAGATGACACACCTAGCCTTGAAAGACAAATCAAGACTCAGGGTTAAGGGATGGAAAACAGTGTTTCAAGCAAATGGAAATGAGGAGAAAGGAGGAGTTGCAATCTTATTTTCAGATACTAGCAGATTTAAAGCAACTAAAGTTAAGAAAGACAAAGAGGGACATTTTGTACTGGTCCATGGAACAATACAACAAGAAGACATTTCAATTTTAAATATTTATGCACCCAACTTAAATGTTCTCTGATTTATGAAACAGACCTTGATGGGTCTGAGCAATATGATATCCCATAACACCATAATAGTCAGAGACTATAACAGTGCTCTGACAGAATTGGACAGATCCACTAAACAGAAACTAAGCAAACATGCAAACAACTTAAATGTGATCCTAGAACAAATGGGATTAATAGACATATATAGAACGCACCATCCCAAAGCTAAGGAATATACTTTTCTCAACAGCCCATGGTACATACTCCAAAATTGACCACATTCTGGAAGACAAATCAAACCTCTGCAAAATTAAAAGAATAGGAATTGTATCTTCTCAGACCACAAGGCAATAAACATGATAGTTGGGTTCAGGAAGAGATAAAAGAGGAAATCATTAAATTCCTCAAACATAACAACAATGAAGACATAAGTTACCGAAACCTGTGGGATATAGAGAAAGCAGCCTTAAGAGAGAAATTTATCACATTAGATGCCTACATTCGAAAAACAGAAAGAGAGCACATCAACAAATTCATGAACCATCTTATGGAATTGGAAAAAGAAGAACAATTTAATCCCAAATCCAGCAGAAGAAAAGAAATAACTAAAATTAAATCAGATATTAATGAAATTGAAAACAAAAGAATCATTCAGAAAACTAACTAAACAAAAAGTTGGTTTTTCAAAAAAATAAATAAAATTGATAAAACTTTGGCCAGATTAACTAGAAACAGAAAAGTAAAACCTCTAATAACCTCAATCAGAAACAATAAAGGGGAAATAACAACAGATGCCACAGAGATACAAGAGATCATCCTTGAGTACTACAAGAAACTCTACACCCAGAAATTTGGCAATATGAAGGAAATGGTGCAATACCTGGAATCACACCTTCTCCCTAGACTTAATCAAGAAGAAATAAGTCTCTTGAACAGACCAATTTCAAGAACTGAGATCCAAGAAACAATAAAAAATCTCCCAACAAAAAAAAGGCCCTGCTCCGGATGGCTTCACAACAGAGTTCTATCAAAACTTCAAAGAATGGCTCCGTGCCTGTGGCTCAACGGGCTAAGGCACCAGCCACGTACACCTGAGCTGGTGGGTTCGAATCCAGCTGGGGCCCGCCAATCAACAATGATGGCTGCAACCAAAAAATGGCTGGGCGTTGTGGCGGGCGCCTGTAGCCCCAGCTACTCGGGAGGCGGAGGCAGGAGACTCACTTGAGCCCAGGAAATGGAGGTTGCTGTGAGCTGTGATGCCACGGCACTCTATCCAGGGTGACAGCTTGAGGCTCTGTCTCAAAAAAAAAAAAAAGAAAATGAAACAAATATAAAGACAAATATATATTAGAC
>CAUYRH010037069.1:0-51744 GCA_963574655.1 Perodicticus potto | reverse complement strand
GGTTTGGGGTTAGAATGTTCTTCCTTTTCCAGTTGTTTGAGATGTCCCATTAAGCTGTTAACTTCCTCTTTTTCCGTTCTCTTGAAGAAGGCTTGCAGTGCTATAAATTTCCCTCTTAGGACTGCCTTTGCAGTATCCCAGAGGTTTTGATAATTTGTGTCTTCATTGTCGTTTTGTTCCAAAAATTTAGTGATTTCCTTCTTAATCTCATCTATGACCCATCTATCTTTCAGCATAAGGTTATTTAGCTTCCATATTTTTGTTTGAGTATGCAAATTCCTGTTATTGTTGAGTGTAACTTTTATTCCATGGTGGTCCGAGAAGATGCAAGGAATAATTTCTATTCTTTTAAGTTTGCTGAGGTTAGATTTGTGACCTGAGATGTGATCAATTTTGGAGTATGTTCCATGGACTGATGAGAAGAATGTGTATTCAATTTTATTAGGATGAAACGTTCTGTAGATGTCTGTTAAATCCAGTTGTTGAATGGTTAAGTTTAAATCTAAAATTTCTTTACTTAGCTTCTTATTGGATGATCTATCCAACACTGCTAAAGGAGTATTAAAATCTCCAACTACTATGGAGCTGGAAGAAATCAAGTTACTCATGTCTGTTAGAGTTTTTCTTATAAATTGAGGTTGGGTGCATAAATATTAATAATTGAAATCTCATCGTATTGAGTATTACCTTTAACAAATATGAAATGGCCGTCTTTATCCTTCCTTATTTTGGTTGGTTTAAAGCCTATTGTATCTTCAAATAAGATTGCAACACCTGCTTTTTTCTGTTTTCCATTTGCCTGGAATATAGATGACCATCCCTTCACCTTGAGTCTGGAATATAGATGACCATCCCTTCACCTTGAGTCTATATTTATTTTTTAAGGTAAGGTGAGACTCTTGTATGCAGCAGATATCTGGCCTGAGTTTTTGTATCCAGTTAGCCAACCTATGCCTCCTTAGAGGACAGTTTAAACCATTCACATTAATTGAAACCAATGATAAATCTTGAGAAAATCTAGTGGACATTTTTAATCCTTTTGTAGCTGTGTGAGTTGGACTTTGATAAAAAGTTTCTGGATGAGCTTATTTTTGCATTGGAAGATTATGCTGGTCATTATGGAGAATAGGTCTGAGAATATCCTGGAGAGCTCGTTTATTTATGGCAAAGTTCTTCACCATGTGGATGTCATTAAAGTATTTTATTTCTCTATCATTAGAGTGAATTTCTATGATGATTCACAGGGCATGTAATAGGAGCTCTAACCCTTAATATTTTGTGAATTTATTTACTACCAAATGTCATTTAAAACTTTTTATTGTACAAATTTTCAAATACATATAAAAGTAGAGGGAAGTCCTGTGTACCTATCATGCCGTTTCAATAAAAATCCATTCATGTTCAGTCTTGCTTCATCTGTACCCTCACTCATACCCTTTCAAAAAACTGGACTATTTTGGCTCAGTGCCTGTGGCTCAGGAGCTAGGGTGCCAGCCACATACACTGGAGCTGGCAGGTTCGAACCCAGCCTGGGCCCGCCAAACAACGACAACAACAAACAAAATATAGCCAGGCATTGTGGTGGGCACCTGTAGTCCCGGCTACTTGGGAGGCTGAGGCAAGAGAATCGCTTAAGCCCAAGAGTTTGAGGTTGTTGTGAGCTGTGACACTCTACCAAGGGCTACATAGTGAGACTCTGGTCTCAAGAAAAAAAAAAAGCTGGATTATTTTAAAGCATATCCAAAATATTTTTTGCCTAAATTATTTTTTTCAATTTCAGAATATTAGGGGGTACACATATTTTGTTTATATATACTTTGTTTTTGTATAGATTGAGTCAACGTTATAAGCGTGCCCCTCGCCTAGACAGTGTGCACTAACATTCAAGTGCAGATGTCCCTTATTTCATGTTATATATTTATGCCCAATAACTGTGTATTTACCCATTCCTTCCTCCCCCTTCTGCCTGCTTGATTTTCACTGATATTGATTTCCATATGTGCACTAAGTATCGATCGATTAGTTCTAGTTTGGTATTGTGTATGAGCATTTCCCCCCCATTGTTATGACATTTCACTTGGAAGAACAGGTTCCAGTTTCATCCAGGTTGTCACAAAAGATCCGAGATGGCCCTTTTTTATGGCTGAGTAATACTCCATGGTATGCATATACCACGTTTTATGAATTCATTCATGTACTGGTGGGTAACTGGGTTGTTTGCATGTCTTTGTGATTGTTAATCATCCTGCTATAAACATTCAAGTGCAGATGTCCCTTATATAAAATGACACTTTTTCCTTTGGGTATATACCCAGTAGTGGGATTTCTGGAATAAATGGTAGGTCGACTTTAAGTTCTCTGAGGAACAGTTTTTCATAGAGGTTGTACTAGTTCGCAAATCCACTGGCAGGGTGTCAGAGTTCATTCTCTCTGCATTCACGCCAGAGTCTGTTGTTTGGGGACTTTTTAATATGAGCCATTCTCATTGGAGTTAGGTGATACCTTAGTGTGGTTTGGATTTGTATTTCTCTGTTGATAAGAGATGTTGAGCATTTTTTCATGAGTGTTTTGGACGTTGTGGGGTGAGGTGGCTTGTTAGATGTAGGTCTCATAGGACTGACCCAGCTGGAGGTGGGAGGGTTTGACTGAAGTGAGCTGACAGCAATGGCAGCTCTGTGGTAGTTTGTGGGGAGGGACAACAGAGGATTCGAGTAACCTGCTGGAGAAGGACCACAAAGAAGAGGAGGAGGAGGAGGAAAGAGAAGAGAAGATGGCAGTGGAGTGGATTAGCATCTTATTTTCATTAGTGTTGATGTAAACGCAATGTCATTATCACTTTGAAAAAAAATTTAATATCATGAAATAATTGGTCAGTTAGATCACATATTTTTGACTTATAAAGGGTTTGCCAAACCTAGCAAACAAATATGAAATAATTTTAATGATAGTTCTGATTCATGGAACATATATAAAGAATATTTTTTAAGATTGTGAATCCTAGCACCTGCCCCAGTGCCTGGCAGAAGCAAGTTAACTCATGAAATACACATATATTGACTTTAATTAGCACATATAACTACTATTGATTTTCCTTCTGTTTTAATTGCTCTGTCAGTATGTAAATCATGTTTTATATAATTTTAAATCAAGACACCTTACATCCATTATTTAGTTAGCATTAAGTATATTATTTTTACTGTGACTTATCTTAAGGACTTCTTCCTACCACTATGAAAACAGTCATTTTTATTGGATTGCTGCATATTTGCAATCATCTATTCCTCTGACAGCTTCCTGCCACTCTATTCTACCTCCCTGAATATTCAGTTTTTATGTTGCTTTCTACTTTGAATAGAGGGTCTGCAGGAAACTTACTTATTTAGTAGAAATGACATACTTTTATATCTCAAGCTTTGGAAAGAGGACTCCTTGAAAAACCAAATTACAGGTATGCTGAACTAAAAGTCACCTGCTCTCTTATTTGGCCATAGTGTGCTTCTTCGAGGCCCTGGAGCCGTGAATGTTAGCTCATGGTGGAGTGGCAGCTACACAGAAATATTAATGGGTGAGGCTCCATATTAATTCCTAGAGTTTCTAAATGTCTGAATTTTTTATTTTCAGCTCAAGTTTTTCACTAGAATGGGTCAAGTAACTAGAAAAAGTCTCAAAATACTGGCCAGAGTAGTTCATGAATCAACTGTTTACTAAAGCATCCTATGGAGCGGGCTCGGTGGCTCACGGTAGCACACTGGGAGGCCAAGGCAGGCAGATAGCTTGAGCTCATGAGTTCGAGACCAGCCTGAGCAAGAGTGAGACCCTGTATCTACTAAAAATAGGAAAAACTAGCTGGGAATGGTGGCATATGCCTGTAGTAGTCCCAGCTACTAGGGAGGCTGAGAAAAGAGGATCATTCAAGCGTTTGAGGTTGCTGGAAGCTATTACACCATGACACTCTACCCAGGGCAAAGAGTGAGACTGTATCTCAAACAAAACAAAACAAAACAAAACAAAAAAACTAATACATCCTATATTTTTTGTTCTTCATTTTCTGTTTCACAGTCTTCCCTCACCATGTTTCATGGGAACACTCATAGTCTAAAACTAAAACAAAAACCAAAAACTCTTACTCAGATCCTACCTCAAGATTTTGTTTAGGGTGAATCCAAACCCAGACAGGGTATTTAGAGATTTCCCACATGCATTTTATACCTAAGAAAGACTTATAGTTGAAATACTAAGGCCCAAAGGAATGTGGGTGGGACGCTAACTGTGTCTCTTAACAGGTTGGAGTGGAATTAGCTCAATGCTACATGTATTATAATAATTAGTCTAAGGCCATGTAGCAGTATTGCAATTAAATTATAGATGGATAGAATAATAATATTAATGTCTATTTCTACCTTAAGGAAAGTAGAGCACTTTTCACTGTCAGTCATAAACTTACACATATACAACTGCCTACTTTATAATTTTCCTATATTTATATCTGATGTATTAATGTATTTCTCAGACATTGGTCTCTTTTCCTTGAAATAGATTCCAAGTTAGGTGAACTGTTTATCTACTCAATGTCTGGACCAAAAATAGAAAAGAAATCATAAAATCTCAGAATTGGCAAGGACTTTAGAGGAGAACTATTTCAACACTTACATCACGCATAAATATCCCATACAAAATGTATAGAACTTTATGCTTCATACAAAACTTGAGTTTTTGAGAACAGTGCATTGGCATCTATTCTTGCCTATGTACTTTTCACTTCTGTTCCTGATTCCTACAGTGTATCTAGCATATTCTGGAATCTTAATCAAGAGACATGAAAACAGTGACTGTGGATATTAATATGTAAGTGTCCAGAAAATTCAGAGAACTATGTATATGTTATTTTTATTACCGACAATTATTAATTAAACTGTCATTGTAGCTTGCATTTCTGATACCTTTATGTGATTGGTTGAGAGTGGAGCAAGTCTGGAGAAATGTCATATTTATGTCTTTTAAATTAAACTCAATATGGTACCAACATCCATCCCACCTAAATGGTAGAAAAGTCACCCCACTAATGGGGCCTCCTCACATAACTTGAACATATCAAGTGGGCCCTGTACTCTGCTCTCCCACCCCCGTTAGTAGCTAATAGGATGCTCAAAACCAAGCATGAAGGAAGTTTTGATGTAATAACAGTTTTTATTTCTTTTATATATTCGAGGCTGTGGAATATATGGTGACTGAAAATTCAGACACCTAGTATTCAATACTTGCTGTTTCTAAAAGAATTCTCGCTAGAAGTCAGAACCTTTGTACCTAATAACTGCAGATTTGTGGGCCACATGGCTTCTGACTTCTGTCTCCCCAGGAATTACAGGGGAGTGAGCAGAGGGTCTCCACTCGTTTGGAGAAATCCCAAGCTCTCATCAGTCTGAGTGCTCTTCCTCTCTGTTTCTGCTTCCTTTCTGCAACTATTATAATCCCCTCCAGGACATCAGACCACAGAACAAAATCCATGAAGGAAGTAACTATAGGTGAATGCTGCTTTTATCTTAGCAGTGAAACCCTTCCTGGGACAAGGTACACTGAAGGACTGGATCCCCTGGCCGCAGTGGGTGGGTTGGGGAGGAGTCTTTTGTGCACAGTATAAATTGGTAATTTATTCACATGCGAACTGCTGCCTGGAAGGGTATTCCGGAAGCGGACCCCTGGGCTGGGTATTTGTTAGGGCGTGTTCTCAGGATTAGCAGGTGTGGGAAAAGGAAGAAAGCTGAGTTAGACACAGGGAGAAACTGGACAGTCTCCAGGGACTCAGCTCTTTCCATGAAGAGTCTGAAACTTGGGTGTCCCTTCAGCGTTGTCCTCAGTCTGGGAGAGAGAACCAGGCGTTACAGACTTCATTGCCCAGTCATTGGATGCAAACTGTCCTTACAAGGCCGGTGTCCTTAGATAAAACAGCTCTGTGATAGTTTGTCTCCTCCAAATATCTTGTTGAAATTTGCTCCTCAGTGTTGGAGGTAAGGCATGAAAGGAAGTATTTGGGTCCTGACGGTGAATCCCTCATGAATGGTTTGGTGACACCCTCCAAGTAATGAGTGACTTTTCCCTCTGTTAGTTTTCATGAGAGCTAATTGTTAAAAGGAACCTGTCAGCTCCCTCCTCTGTCACCCTGATTTCCCAGTGCCTGCTCCCTTTCACTTCCCAGCATAAGTAGAAGCTTCCTGGGGCCCTCGCCATGAGCCAAGCAGATGGATGCTGGCAGCAGACTTCTTGTACAAGCTGCAGAACTAAGAGCCAAATCAGCCTCTTTTCTTTATAAATTATCCAGCCTCAGGTGTACTTTCATAGCAACACAAATAGGCCAAGGCAAGCTCCTTCCAGCCAGGGACAATTCCTGGGGAGAACTAAGAGTTTAGGTTTGCGGTGCTCACAGGAGCGGGGATCTGAGTGGCACAACCTAGTATCCACTGGTTAATCTACTTCTTCATTTTAGTTTTCTGAGCAGCTTCTCCAGGATTCTGGTGGGCCTCTTTCCCAGGGGAAATGTCTAGAAGGGAAAGGTCAGTGGCGCTAAGGATCCGCACAACTGAAGCAGGTGTCAGCGCTGCCACAGAAACAGACCATCTTCCTCTACTTTCCATTCCAGATTCCTCCACTCGAGCCAGGCCCCTGCAGGTGACTGACTCGGTAGTAGAATCCAGACTCTCATTCCTGAGAGCTCCGAGTCCTTGTTGCATCCTTCGCTGACTCCTGACTTTGCCATTTGACTTCAAAATTGAGCAAAGGGGTACCAAGAGATGCTTAAACATTTCATATTGGCACCAAAAAATCACCCTCTCCCCTCCCTGGGTAACAGAAACTGTCCCTTCTCTGATGATCGGAGTCCATTATGCTCCCTGGCATGCTGATGCTCACTCTTCTTCTGGGCACAAAGATCCCAACATGCAAGGGAAGCAGCTGTAACTGCAAGTTCAGGGGGCCGTTTTCTGTGCCCCAGTGTTCCCGTAAGAAGCAGAACTTTTAAACTCATAAAGCTTAGACTCGCAGGACTGTGTAGAGTTAGGTAGATATTGAAAAATTTATCAATATATACACATAATTGTGTATATTTATATAAGTATACATGTGAATATATATTTTGTGTCTACGTATACTAGATTATGTATAAGATTGTATATATATGTCTATAGTTATACATATTTCATAATTCTATTTGCTAATAGGGATCACAAGGAAGACATCTGGGTAGCAATGTTCATACCAAGAACTCAGATTTTAATTTCTGAAAACAAACTTACCATAAAAGGAAGCTATGCTCCTTCAAGAAGTGGCTGATTGTAGAGCTGGAGTGGGGGAGGTGAATATATGACATCAGCATTAAAACAAAGATATAACAAGTTTTTATGTCAGAGAGTGAGCAAATATTTAAAGGATGACAGAAACGTGGCAAAGCACAGGGGCACTCTGAGCTCTCTACTCACACTCCTGATACCAAACGGTGGGTTTTTCTACCCACAGTTAGTATCGGGCTTCACAGGCTTAAGGGCTCAGTCCCCAAGGATGTCCCTCTTTGCAGAGCCAGATGCAAGAGCTGGGCCCCTGGATGTCCACACTTCACCCTGACTTGACTCTAAAGTCAGAATTTTCTATCTACCCCCTTCCCTCTCTCCATCCCCTTTCTGTGCCCAATTTGGATAATTTGCTAGAGTATCTCAAACAAATAACAAAAGCATTTTACTTACTATTAGTGATTTACTATAAAGGATACAACTCAGGGCAGTGCCTGTGGCTCAAAGGAGTAGGGTGCCGGCCCCATATTCTGGAGGTGGCAGGTTCAAACCGAGACCTGGCCTAAAACTGTAAAAAGAAAAAGAAAATGGTACAACTCAGAAAATACCAAACAGAAGAGATGCATGGGGCAAGGTTTGGAAGTGTGGGGTGTGCATGGATCTCCCCTGCCCTCTCTGGATACATTCTCCCAGAAGTTCAGCATGTTGTTCTTCAAATATAGTCCATCATGTAAAAACTATGGTATATGTATAAGATATACATATATAAAATTTTGAATGCAGAAATAAATCTAATGAAATATGAAAAGATGACTTTGTATTATTGGCAGGAGTTGAGTGTCTCAAGTAATAATACTTTGGCTAAATCAGTATGGTGGGTGATACTAAGGGCCATTTTCTGACAATCAGTGCAGAGAGGACAAATGGCTAAAGGGAAAAGCACAAATCAAAAACAAAGAAACAACCAAGAAATGAACCCTCTATACTCTTGACTTTCTTGATAAGGAAAATGTATTTTAAAATTACTCATTTTTTTTTTTTACTGCTTTCCACTATGTTTATCTTCTGCAAGACCACTTTCTTTTTCTTTTTTAAATAATTTTCTTTATAGGTTTCTATGGGAAAGAGGTCTGTAATTTTAGTGTATATTTATAGTTGTAAAATATCTTTTCTTTTTGGTAATATTTTTGTATATTCCCCCACATGAGTCACAGATGTTTCCCAACAGTTCTTGGGAAACAGAGGCCTGTCACTTGTTAATGTCACAAGTTGTATTTTCCTGGAAATCAACAAGTGAGTAAACCAGAATGAATCCAGCTGAAATGTAATAAACATATCTTTCAAACCAACAGTAATTTATTTCTAAATGTTTTATAAGAATATCACATTTGGGGGATTCTTTTATAGGAGTTTGTATAAATCATACTGAATAAAAAATTTTTTCAGACTCTCTTAAGATCTCCCCTATTTAAAAATACAGATTCAGTAAAAGAGATACAAGTTTTTCATTTAATATTCCCCAAACTCGTATTTTATCCACTGTTATTTTAAGGTACTTAGTTCCAGTTTTTGGTTTTTTTTTTTTCCTATTTTGAGGTCTCAATAATAATGCCTGCCACAAACTTACATCTTCCAGGGGGAATACATATCTTTTGGCAGTTTACTTGATAATTAGTCTACAGTTTTTATTGGTTCGTAAGATTATTCAAGCTCCTTATTAAATGTAATTCTAAATCTTACTACTTGGCTTCTTTATTCTTTCCTTTTCCCCATCTTGCATTTCTCTTGCCTGCTGGGTGAGTAAATTAACTCCTCTACTTTGTACTAGTATATGAAATTGCCTGCTTTGAGTTCAGAAGCGTCTGTGGCAAGAGAAGTAGGAAGCAAAACCCCTGGAAGGACATGACCCTTTACTCTCCCGAGCACCGTCCTGTAGATCTACGCTCTACCTTGTTCCTTCTGGTCTATCTTGTCACTTGGTGGCATGTCATTTAAAAAATGGCATGGGCTGAGAGGGAAAAAAAATGGTGTGGTGGTGTCTTTCTTAACAACCTGGATGAACTGGAGAAGTGAAGTCATGCAAGAGTGGGAAAACAAACACCACATGTTCTCAATATGAAACTGCAATTCGTGGATTAACAAACACGTCAGTGCACATGTGAAGTACAGCTCAACGGAAACTTGGCTGGGTGCGGTGGCTCACGCTTATAATCCTGACACTCTGGGAGGCCAAGGTGGGTGGATCTCTTGAGGTCAGGAGTTTGAGAACAGCCTGAGCAATAGTGAGACCCCGTCTCTACTAAAAAGAGAAAACACTAGCTGGATGTCATGGCAGGCATCTCTAGTCCCAGCTAGTCAGGAGGCTAGCAGGATAGGACTTGAGCCCAGTAGTTTGAGGTTGCTGTAAGGTATGATGATGCCACAGCATTCCACCCAGGGGGACAAAATGAGACTCTGTCTCAAAACAAACAAACAAACAGCAGAGGAAACCTAGAAGCAGGAGGCCTCGGATAAACCCACACCTCATGAGTGCAATGTACGGATTCTGCGTGAAGGCCAGACTTACAACATCGATGAGTTCAAATGTACAAATGTGAATTATGTAACCAAAATGTGTGTGACCGCCCCCTCACTGTACCCCTGAAAAAAATGAGTGTGGGGTGGCGGCGCCAATGGCTCAAAGGAGTAGGGTGCCGGCCCCATATGCTGGAGGTGGCGGGTTCAAACACAGCCCCAGCCAAAAACTGCAACCCCCCCCAAAAAAAACCTTTCCTTATTTTAAAAAAAAAATTTGTGTGGGGAGAACCCACAAAGGAAAAAAAGATGATAGTTTTATCAGGAAGACAAAACAGAGAAAACAATGGAAACAATGGTCTGTCTTGTTTACCTGATAAAGTTGTGTGGAAATCATTTGGGGAATAACTGAGCTAGGAAAGAACTGGGATTTTCTTGCAGGCAGTGATATTCTGGAGTTGAGCCAGTGTCCTCTGGGGCTTTTGGTTCACTGCTGCATTGGGGAACCCTTGCTCAGAATACATTATAGACTCAGTGAGTCAATGACCTTATTTTAATTTATTTTAAAATACAAAATTCTCTCTTTGTAAAATATCTAGAATGCATACATTATATTTCTAATAATTTTTCTTTTGTAATTTTGCTTGTCTTTAAAAATATTGATATCCCCTGTCCACTGGTAGTAAACTACATAATACTGACACTTGGAGTGTGTGAATGGGGGAATTTTCACATCAGAGGGAAGGTGATGGAAGGTGATGAAAAGGGATCTGAAGCCCTCGCTACAATGTGGGCTGATTTTCTCTAAGTCTATGTAGTAAGCCTATAAGACAGATGTGATTCTCCTTTGCAGAATTAAAAAATGAGTTCTGAGAGGTGAAGTCACATGGTCAGTATGCATTTGCTGTTTCCTCTGCTTGGAATTTCCCTCTCAATTCCCATGGCTGACACATTTTTATTCATTTTTCACCGGTTCCAGTTCAAATGTCACACCTTCTTTACTTTATTTAAATAATTTTACTTTCTCCCTGAGCACAGAACACTCATTATGACATTATTTTTTTTATTTTGCTACATACATTACTTCTGATTTTTTGCGTGTATATGAGTTCCAAGGGAGAAGTGAATTCATCTGTCCTCTTTACTGTTCAGTCTCCAACTCTTAGCCCTGTGCATCCTGTAAATATATGTGGATGACTAAATACACCCAGGCTGTCCTAGTTTAGAAAGCAGCAGAAACTCTCTGGGGAAAGGCAGGGCAGCTATCTCAACAGGCCTATACTAGAAGCTCTGAAGTTTTTTTTTTAAAACCACACAAACCCTGGAACCCAGATTCTGAACAGTTTGAGGACAATACCTTTGACCCATTGATGAATCTGAGATGTGTTTTCTTTTACCTTGCAGATAAATGATTCTTAGTAAAATCCTGACTGCCTTTCAAGGCATTGCTTTAGGAACAATGTTTAATATTCGTGATCTCGTGTAATCTTTTACTATTGTTGCCAATTAACAAATGCAAAACATCAAGAGCATTTTTATGGAAGATTATGGTAAAAAGGTACAGTTGGTGGCCACAGAATAAGCATTTCTCTTGGAGACACGAACTTACCCGATAAAGAAAGAGCTTTGATTTCACTACAACTACAATGAAAACTAATGAAGAACCATGATACCCTCTATCCTTTCCAATCATATTATCATATTTCCACTTGAATGGAGGTGGTTGGAGCAGAAACGAAGTTTCCCAGAAGAATTTCCCTCGTGCTCTTCTTTATCATAATCTATAAATAACCAGATCCCTTTTTTACTAATAGGACTTTGAATTAACTCATGACTGTATCTTGATGTCATATTTCCATGTGTCTGTAAAGGTGTTTTCCTTTGTTTCGGGGTTAGATCAATGAGTAAAGAGAGCAAAACGTGTTCTCTAATATTTCTTACATTATGCCAACTAACTTTCATATTTCTCTCCCTCCCATCATAAGTTTCTTTGGCAACATTGCCTCACATATGGCTTTTCTTTATTGTGAAGTCTGTAAAGATATAAACCTCTCCTGTTCTGCGAAAACTGTCTTTATATTATGCCTGGTTCAACTTTCCAAACAGTATTTTATTACCTCTGTTGACTGAATGAAGTAAAAACTGAGTCTTTAGAAATCTGAAAAGGACACCAAATGCATTAAGTCAAACAGCACCTGTCAGCTGACAGGGAGAATGTCCTGAGAATGGAGAGGCACCTGTCGCTTAGCGCCAGAGTGACCACTAGGAATAGAATGACCTCAACACACACTTTAAGGCAAAAAAAGGTACATAAGAATTTTTTGATTTCTTTTTCTATTTAAAAACTTCTTTGCTATTGTTTCTTCCCATACATATGCTCTGATTTCATAACTAATTAACAAGCTGTTCATTTCATTTCCATTTTTATGTTGGACCATATTATTTTTTATCTTTTTAATTTTTTTGCAGTTTTTAGCTGGGGCTGGGTTTCAACCCACCACCTCCAGTGTATGGGGCCGGCACCCTATTCCTTGAACCACAGGCACCGCCCCAAATTATTTTTTATGTCTCTCAGAAATATCTTTCCAGAATTTCATTAGCTCTGGATGAGATATAACTAGTTTGGCCCATACTCCTGCTTGATTAATTAGTTTAGTATTTTCTTTTGATCTTGACATACAAATATCACTTTATTCCAAATGAAATTTTCTACTGCAAGGCAACCTTTTATAAAGTCTAAGAAATAGTTACTTTTCTCTCATATATTTTGGTGACATTGGATAAAATGATACATTTCTTCTATTTGTGAGCTGTTAAAAAAATCCATCCTTTGTGTACTACTCTGCCATTTTCCTTAAACGGCTTTCCAATGTCATGATTTTCTCTCTGCCACAGAAAGTTAAATTTGGCTTTTTAGACAGCAGAGGTGAAAATTAGAACTCTTTTTATCATTATCATGCACTCATAAATTAAAAGACAAAATTTATTGTTAAAACTCTGTTTTGACATCTGTTATTACGAGGAGTTGAAAGGAAAAGATTTTTATATATTATAAAGCACTACATACACAATTATCCCCCATTCTTTTTTAAAGGTAATATTAATTAAATTGTGATTTGATATATTCTCATCAAATGAATTATATTAGAACTTCACAAAGTCTTTATTATATTTCTTAAGAGGTGGTCTCTGCCTTTAAAGGTTTTAGAATTAATGTTTTTATTTCACAAATTGTGTTGGGGTTTTGTGAAATTTTTTTCTCTTAATGAAATTTTTAAAAATATGTCCCCTTCCCTTAAAAGGTTGTAAATAATGACCTTATTTTTTAAATATACATTAATTAAATAATTTGAAAAACAGAAAAATTATCAGAAAGAGGATAAATAGCTGCTGATCAGAGCCATATATTATGTTACACTTTTACATAAGGAATGTCTTTTCTCGTCTCTTAAAATAAAAAATCATAGCATATTTAACTTCCAAGAAAACACAGTGGAACGGTTACATTTGACCACCTCCCTACATTGACCAACTCCTTACGTTGACCTAATTTTCATGAACTGGATGCTCACCACATATCACTCAGCAGCCTTAGTTACTTATTTGTATCCATTTCTAAAGTCTCCTGGGTAGTCAATTTGCATAGGTTCTACTGAATTAAAAATCTGATGAAATCATAAAATGTTAATAAGAAATTTTATAGTGACATATTCAACAGCATGGAGACTCTTTAATGTTTTATACTAAGGGAAGAGTTTCTTACACACAAAAAGCTACATTATATATGATTCTATTTATATTCTAGAAAAGGCAGAGTTACAGGGATAGAAGTGAGTTTAGTAGCTGTCAAGAGTTGAGGTTAGAGGAAGGGGTTTGGCTATAATGGGGCCCAAGGGAACTTCTTAGAGTGATGAAAATACCCCGTGTCTTGATCTGTACACTTTTGTCACAACTCATTGATCTGTATGGCAAAAAATTATTAATTGTACAGTTTATAAAGTATATCTCAATGAACCTGACTAAAATAAGACATGTTTGTTCATGGAAGAGTTAAATGGACTACTTCATGGATGTTTCCAGAAAATACATTTTCTTAGTTAACTACCTCATCAAATCAAATAAGCTTTCTTTACAATTACAAAATAGCATTTTGAACAAAGCGAGTTTTCTGTTAAATCTACAAACTAACTTTTAGTGCTAAAAATGACAACTGGGAAGAGCAGAGGAAAGAGTATGGCTCAAATGACCTACATTTTTATCTTTTATAACACGAAGTCAGCAGGCAGTTTTTAAATCAAGAAATAGGATTGTGAGACTCTTATTCTAAGTGTTCATATTATTCACGCGTTAGAAAGCTAAAACCTAAAGTGGCTTAAAATGCTATGTTCAGGAACAAGGTTTAGAGATGGGAAGACTGGACAAAAGACTATTGCTTTTTATTATAAAATTTGTTTCATTTGATTGTCTAATCATGTGCATATATTATTTTGGCAAGAAATATATTTTATTTAAAAAAATTACAGCATCTTATTAGTTGAGTTTAATCAGCTGGGCTGGATATCTTGTCCTTTCTTGTCTATTTTCTACTGTTTTCCTTCTGACTTTCTGTGTAAGAGACTGACACGTGTGGCCTGTGTCAATAGATACCCTTAACCTCAAGCCTATGATGATATGAAGGAAGGGAAGAGAGTGAGGTAAGCCACCTCCTTCCAATGAGGTGTATCGGAATAGCTGTGTTCCTTCACGGAATGTCCCTGGTCTTCTCAAGGTAGCTTTCCCTATTTGCTTAAGCCTAGTAATTTTAACATGCCTTGTGTTAGTTCCAGGGACTACACTATCTTTTGTAGCCTCTATACCTTTGTATTATAATTACTCACTTTATTAAATCTTTCTCAAATTATACTAATTTGAAGGTGCCATTTCCAGCTGGGTTCCTGACTAATAGACCAGCTAAATATAGCAGTCTTGGAAAATGAAAAATAGAGATGATAAAGTGAAGGATATTAAAAAGATTATAACAAGTAAAATAAAATTAGATTCATGAATTAACAAGTATAACTGATGCCTGTGACATTGCTATCATAATAAGGGTAGGCAGTAATTCATTTAGTCATGTGTTATTTATTTTTCTTTGTTCGTGCTTCCAAAAGTAACTACAGGAGACCAGGGTCCATTGTGGTTTCATGAAATAAACCAGGAGGCTTATATTGCCGTAATTTCTGCCTCTAAGGTGTTCTACTCCTTAATCTTCTCTTCCCCACATGTATCAAATGTCATTTTGCTTTGCATTTTGCATTGGATACCCTTCATCTTTATTTTACCTGCTCCTTTATGCTAAGATTCTATCTTATTGGCATTTTCTTTTTTTCAAAGTGTGCCAATGGTTTATTGATAAAGTTAGGCATGACCCCCCCTCCCCACAGTAACCTATTAGGAAAATAGGGCCAGATGGTTTCTAGAATAACAATCATAAAAATAAGTGGCACTGTAATTAGACTACTCTCATATTATCCCCCCAAATTCATTTATTGACGTTGTAACATTGGGGAATCTGATGATGTTCAGAGATGAAGTCATTCAGAAGTAGTTAGGTTTTGATTAAGGATTGAAAGTGAACTCCTCATGATGGAATTGCTGACCTTATACTTGTTAAGGAGATCTTTCTTCCTCTATACGCCACACACAAAAGGGTCATATTAGCACACAGCAACTTGGTGGCCATCTGTAAGGGTAAGATGACTCTTACTGAGAACCAAATCTGCTCACACCTTGATCTTGGACTTCACAGCCTCAAGACCTGTGAGAAATAAATGTTTGTAGTTTAAGCCGTCCATTCTACGGTATCGCGTTATAGCAACCTAAGCTACAATAAGTATTTTCACTAAAAAATCTGATAGTCTATAAGGTTTTCATTTTATATTTGTATATTTTCCATTTTTTTGTGTTCAAGTGCAGAATATTGAATTAATTATCTTCAATGTATGTTATTATTATCTGTCTGTAAGACCCTTGTCTTGTTTTATGCATTTATTTATTCCCTTTCACTGTATTCCCCTCTCTCGTTACTCCCCATAGAAAACATATGGTATATCCTCTATTGCTGCTTTGATCAATTGTACCATCAGAAAGATAGAAGCAAATTTTCACACATTGATTCATAAAATTTCTGAGCATTTGATGTTAATGCAAGCGGCCTAATTATAGAACTTTCCATAATAATTTTTCCATATAAAGTTATCATGACTAAGCATACTACTTTTCCAAACTTTTTCATCTCCCCCTGCTCATTTTATTCTGTTGTTTGAAAGGTCATGATGAAATGGAATGAAAAAGGATAACATTAAAAAAATTGATATATGTGGGCAGTGCCTGTGGCTCAAGGAGTAGGGTTCCAACCCCATATACTGGAGGTGTTGGGTTCAAACCTGGCCCTGGCCAAAAACTAAAAAAAATAAAAAATAAAGAAAATTGATATATGACTGTCATAGTACATGACCAAATGCAAATTCTAAACACACGTTCAGGATTTTTGAACTGTGTGCATATTCTTATTGCCCTATTTTACTTTTAACTCACCTAAGAGGATTTTCCAGTTTTATACTTGGAAACCCAATGTAGTAATAAAATTCTTTGGGTATTTATGGCTAACATGAAAGCCCATAGTGGTATATACTCACAGAACGTTTTAACAGTATTCTAATAAAACTTAAACTTCAGGGACCCTCCCTTGCAAAGGGTTCTAACAAAGTCCTGTGACCCTTCATTATATAACTATATTTGTAGTTTATATACAGAAGATGCCAAAAAAATGTATATTCATTTTAAGAAAAGAAAAAATATACTAATACTGTAATACTTAATATATACCAGTAACAAAAGATGAATACAAGTCACCTTGAACACCTTTGTAATTGCAGAAATCACCAAACATGCTTGAGTGTGACAAATTTAATATGGTTTTTTTCTTTCTTAACACGTGTATACATTTGTTGGTATCCTCTGTGAATGTATTTCTTGAAGAGGCTCCTCTATATTTTTCAGGATTATAATACATCTATATCTAATTACCTAGATCTGCCTGATTCTGTTTTCTTTTCTTTTTTGTAGTTTTTGCCTGGGGCTGGGTTTGAACCCGCCACCTCCGGCATATGGGGCCAGTGCCCTACTCCCTTGCACCACAGGCACAGCCCTGATTCTGTTTTCTGCAACTAGTTCTAAGAAGATCATATGGTATAGACTCATTCCGTCATGTCAGGGTAGATGTAAGTTTTAGCTTCAAAGAGAAGGTAGTACAAATGAATAACCAAGACTCATAGTCTGTGTGAAATTGCTTCAATTCTTTCTTTAAAACACAGAAAAGAAAAATCAAATATTTCCCTTTATGGTCTTAGTATCAATGACAGATTAAACATGAGAGTTCAAGTGTACAAATAACTGACTTATCATAAATCTATGATTAAGCGTATACTTTTTGTGCAGAGCAAGTGCCATTATTCATTATGGCCTGTCAAATGTTACTTGGCACTCATTATTTAACAATTACATTTCATTAAATAGGGGGCTCCCTCACCCATTTAAATAATGCACAGGTAATTATATATATGTACAATGGTATAATATATATGTGTAATAAATAATGGCATACATGTGGCATTCTTGTGGCATTTTTATGACATTAGTTACCTATACTGAATATCTACTTCTTTAGCAATAAAATTCAGTAACTCATAGTAAAGTTTTAACTCAAAAAATTTATCTTCTAAATGTAAAGAATGAAAAACAAAATGTAAATGTGAAAATTACAAACACTTAAAAACTACACATGTGCATGAATAATGTTATTTCTAAAATTTTCTAGTATTTTCAAGTGAGGATACTTAATAGAATATATGCTATAAAGTATTTTAAGTCTTTCCAACTTTTAAATGTTCAACCATAAACACAACTATTGCAACAAATAAGGCATTAGCCAAATAACTGATAATAGAAAATATATTTATTGCATAAATTTTATGCCCATAAACCTGACAATCATTTTTATAGTTCAGGCTCTCATACTCACTTTCCAGTGGGGCTATCTGAAAGAAGGAATAAGCTCACATCTTTCCAATGTCAGAACCCCAGCCAAAATTTGCAAAATATCTGGGAAGAGCTCTGGCTAACCTGAGTGACCATTCATCCTTGAAATGACAGTGGCCAGGAGTCGAAGGCTATAATTGTTGAATGTTGGGCCGAGTCTCCACTCTTTACACCAATTTCTCTGTGTAGAGAGGAGATTACGCAAACCAAAAAAAAAAAAAATGTTTCCTTTTAATCATGTGGTTAAAGGGACAGAAGGAACAGTGTCCTAAAAAAAGTATCTCTCCTTTTTTGTTAAATTCTTTTGGATTTTCTTGAAAATATATTGAGACTCTAAATGTATTAACTGCATATTTTTATATAGGAAATAATCTTATAGTTAACCCAATTGTACATGAATTGTATAATTGATGCCACAAGAGTGTGAGTAACAATGCTTTAGAACAAACTTTGCTTTCTTCATAGAACTTTGACTTTTGTATGACATTAGGCTCTTAAAAATCTGACCACATGGAGAATTAAGGAGCTGTAAATAGAAGTATAGCAAAGACAGAGAGTATGACATCTTGTTTGTAGACAGTGCCACGAGTAATAAAGAGGATCAAGAAGGATTTCAGTAAATTGGCTTAAAATTGTTTTTAAGGCTCGCTTATGCTAGAAAATCTTCATGTAAATACAACCTTAAAAATGTTTTTTCCCTTGGCTTGGCGACTATGCGTAGCATAGTGGTTATAGCGCCAGCTACATACATCGAGGTTGGCGAGTTCGAACCCGGCCCGGGCCAGCTAAACAACAATGACAACTGCAACAAAAAATAGCCAGGTGTTGTGGCAGGTGCCTGCAGTCCCAGGTACTTGGGAGGTTGAGGCAGGAGAATTGCTTAAGCCCAGGAGTTTGAGGTTGCTGTGAGCTGTGACACCATAACACTCTACCGAGGGCAACATAGTGAGACTCTGTCTCAAAAAAAAAAATAAATAAATAAATAAAGAAGTTTGTTCCCTTAAAAATGTAAGTGATGTATGTAAACAGCTATGTTTCCTCAGCACTTCTGTTTATCAGAAGAACCGACATAGACCTTCTACTTACTATCAAAGGTGAATCAAGTTTTACTTTCTCAAGAGAATAAGACTGGAAGAAAATAATACATAGGACTCTAAGGAAAAAATGGTTCTTTAAAACCGTGCTATATTTGACATCTGTGATTTCCTCCCTCAATTTTATGTACTCTTATTTAACTGGCAGGGATTTCCCTCAAGTCTCAAGTGTGCTAATTACTCCATTGTTTGCTGCCAGCCGGGAGGGTGACTTAGGAGATACGTGTGGAACTGGGCTCATCCCTGTCAATGTCCTGGGCAGTGAAAGGACACCAGATTAGGGTAGGAATTGGGAAGTCTAATTGATGGGGACATTTTTAGGGTCCTGGGGCCACCTGGTTATGGTAAGAAAACAATTCTTATAATTAGACGGGTTTCCTTATCGACCCTAAGAGTATCATGTATATCCATTCCTTTGTGATTTGTTCACTCATCATTTCCTTTCTGATTCTGTTTAAACTCATTCTGTCCACCTTTTCAATCTCAACTTAAGGTCTATTTCCCATAAATCCCTTCCAAATGCATTCCTGGAATGTTGCCCACAGATAGATTGAAGTGTTCACTGTACTTTAAGATTGATAAAGATATATTCATGTGTTCACTGTATCTCTTGAATTTTTAAATTTAAATTTGTTGTAGATGCTGAATTTAGATCATTCATTCATTTCACTCATTTATTCTTTTATTTCTCATGGCCATTGTGTTCCAGGCATTGTTCTGAATGTTGGAGACAGATCTAATCATTGGTACCTATTATAGCGATCGAGTCATAGACAGTGAACACCTCCTGAATGAATAAATAATTAAATTAATATGTAGTTCCCCCCATCCATGGATTTGCTTTCTGAAATTTTCATATACACTGTCAAACATGGTGGGAAAATATCATATGGAAAGTTCTGGAAATAAACAATGCATACATTTTAAATGGCATGCCATTCTGAGTATCAGGATGAAATCCTGCTCCTCACCTGGTTTATGAATCACCTCTTTGTCTGATGTATCCATGCTGTACACACTACCTTCCTCTTAGTGACTCAATAGCTCTTTTGGTTATCAGGCCCACTGTGATAAACATCATCACAGTGCTTGTGTTCGAGTAACTCTTACTTTACCTAATAATACTTAAGGGCAGTGCCTGTGGCTCAAGGAGTAGGGTACCAGCCTCATACACTGGAGGTGGTGGGTTCAAACACGGTCCCAGCCAAAAACTGCAAAAAAATAAATAAATAAAATAATAAAATAAAAAATAATAGTCCAAAGAGAGAGCAGTGATGCTGGCAATTCAGATATGTCAAAAAACACAGTCATAAAATACTTCGTTTTAGTGAAAAGATAAAAGTGCTTGACTTAATAAGAAAAAAAAAGTATGCTGAAGTTGCCAAAATCTAGTAAGAATGAATGTTCTATTTGTGAAAGTCTGAAGAAGCAGAAGGAAATGGGTGCTACTTGTTCTGTCACACTTCAAACTACAGAAGTTACAGCAACAGTGAGTGATAAGTGTGTTGTCAAGGTGAAAAAGACATTCGATATGTAGTTGAAAGATGTAAAAAGAAACATGTTCGGCTTGATGGCTATTGAGTATGATACTATCTGAGGTTTTGGGAAGCAACTGGGTGTCCTGTCTCTCAAGGGTAAGTGGAGAATACTTTAGATAAATGAGGAAGGGCAAACACTTAGAAAGAGTACTCACTGTGAAATGGGAAGAAAAATTGTCTATGAATGCAAAGTAAGTAGGAAGTCCACAAACCACGTTATTACTAAATTCTGATAGAAGGAACTTACGCCAACACGTGGCACAGATGCAAGGTATTTTGTGAGAAAACACAAGGCCAGAAATAATACTATTTTTTATGAGCTAAGGACATAGTCTACTTTTACTAGATGAAAATAGTGTTTTAATTTCTTGAAAACAGTTTAAAAATTTCAAACCTTGCCTCTGCAAACCGTGTAGATCACGTAGAACTCTTCACTTCCACCCCGTGAAGGTGTGAATCTTCACATTTCTGTCAAGTAAACTCTGCTTAAAAATCACGGAGTGCTCTTTGTTTATAGGGATTCTTCTGAACTATTTTCTACCATAAAGACTTCCATAATGTAAGTTTCTCTACATATCTGTATTTCTCAAATCATAGAAATTCTGTGCTCACAGTGTCAGGAGCACAACACGTGAGGCTGTTTGGCATTTTCCCATAACCTGTCTGGAGTCCAACTGCCTTGCTCTAAACTCTTCTGAAATGCAATTGAGAGGAAGGTTTTCCTTTTTCCTATTTGAGCCTCAATTGCCAAATTGATGCAACAGAGAAAATGATTGCTCCTGGTAAGTAATAAACCACTTCATAGCTAAGCCGTGGTATTATAGGCATCGGAGTGAACCTTTAACAAAGGACCTGAAAATAAAACAGCTGAGTGCAAAATCTGATGAACTTGATTGACTAGAAGCCGTTTAGTCTCTTTCACCAATGGTATACCTTGGAGGAGAAATTGTAATGTAGCAAATGGTGATGTAAGTGAGTGGCTCTGAAAGTGACACTTTAAAATTTAGCTTTTAATTTAGGAGCATGTTAGCTGCTCTCACCAAGAACCCCTGCGTAACATGGATTTATTTACTTATTTCTCACATAATGGTCCAAGGCAAACGTTCCTTGGTGGCAGGAACACAGAGGGATTCACATTGATGAAAACTCTGATGAGGTTTCTGAGGACAGTGTGGCTGGATCACCCCAGTGAACTGTAATGGATGACAATTTGGGGATTTTACACTGGCTGGGCCTGGAGACAGCACACAGCACTTCCACTCCATCACATGGGCACACCATAACAGAAGGAATGCTGAAAAATACTGTCTAACTTTGTGCCTTCAAAGGAGAGAATGAAGTTTTCTGTTGCTGTTTTGTTTTTATGGACAGGAAGCAGTTTCTGCTACAATTTACCCCTCTATTCATAATACCTTAATTTGTAGCCTTTGTCCCATATTTAAAGCAGACTCCTCCTTTCTTCAGTTAAGATAACCCAATTGCATGACTGAATCCATTTCAAAGTCCAGAATATCTCAAAGATGCGCAGCCCCATTTTTCAAGACCAGTTGTGTGTTCTTGTGTTTTAATTCCTATCAACTAAATGATAGAATATATTAGCGAAATAGTACATGCTGAGCATAATAAATACTCATTCTGAAAATGGATGAACGGGAAAGGCATGGCAGGCACTCTGGGAAGACATTTTTAAGATCTTTCTACAATGGCAGTGCAGAAAATTTCAGGATTAGATCTTGAATCTACACCCTGGAAGGAATCCTTGTGCATCAATCTCTGTGAAGCCTTTTGCTGCCCTCTCAGTGCATATTCCTTGTATATTTTCTTCCACAGACACCTTTGAAGGGGTATTGGGAAATATTCTTCTCCTGGGAAACTGCATAGCTTTCAAAGTCCAATTTTTAACACCTTTATGGTAGTACAATTAAACAAAATACAGTTAATTGTATCGTATTATAGTACAATTAATACACACAATCCTGTACTTTCTAATTTCTTAAAAAGTTTTAAAATTAACAAAAATGATGTATATGTATTGTGTACAATATGTTATTTTGAAATATACATACTTTGTGGAGTGGTTACCTTAGCTAAGTAGCATGCTTCACTTCACATACATAACTGCACATATTTTAAGTAAACGATTTGATGAGTCTGCATACACCGATGATACCATCTCCACAATCGAGTAATAAACATACTCATTATTTACCAAAGGTTTCTTGTGTTCCTTTGTGTGTTTTTGTTTGTTTGTTCTTCTGTTTGTTGTCTTGGTAGTAAGAATAATTGACATGAGGTCTACTCTCTTACATGTGTAAGTGCGTGATATGATATTGTTGACTATAGGCCCTGTGATAGAAAATAGGTATTTAGGACTTACTTACTTTTCATAACTGAAACTTTATATCCATTGAATGACAATTCTCCATTCCCTTCTTCTCCCAGCCCCTCGCAACTACCTTTCTACTCTCAAACCATTCCCACTGAGTGACCATTCCCATTGTCACTCGGTGGGAATGGTTCTGTGAGTCTGATTCTCTTAGATGTCTCATACAATCGGAATCACGCAAAGTTAGCCCTGTGTGGGTGGCCTGTTTCCCTTGGTACAATATCCTCTCTGCTTGTCAATGTTGTCACAAATGGTAGGATGGGTCTTTAGTATTATCCTGAAAGTAGATGTTAGTAAAAATATAGCTAACGGGATGAAGACCACAAAGAGTACATAATAAGCTAAATCTTAATATTTATGAAGTAAAATTGCCCAAATAGTTCTGTTATCTTTATCATTTGGTGATTCCATATTGGCCAAGTATTTTCAACAAGAAATTATTCCTAGCAACGGATCACTAGCCACATAGCAAGCAAGATACTTAGTGCTGGAGCTACATCAGTGCACATGAATCACGCATGAATCTAATCTCTTGGTGTGAAAATAACAGAATCATCCTCTACTCCATGTAATTGATCTTCTGCTTAGGCTGAAGGATGGCAAAGGGAAACCCTGATCCCTCCTCACTCCCACTTACCCTTAGTGTGAGTTTGTGCATCTGGTCACATGCTCCTAATATAGCTAGATACATGTTTCTACTCTACAGAGGTAGAATAGAGCTAGTCTTATGATTTTATAAATTATCTTTTTGAAAATGTGAGTCCACAGCAGAGTAGCAATTAAAGCCAGGAGGTAACGAGCAACAATGTGCAGGTCACATATGGTGGGATGATCACTTCTTGGCCTTTTGGCTAAGATCAAGCATAGTATCTGTTCTTATGGGACAACGTGTGAAATCTTAGTGGTGGGTACACGTACAGCTGCGTCTGAAGCATTACAAAAGCAATTTATGTAAACAAAAACATTTATGCCCCTTATTACTCAGAAATAACAAAAAGAAAAAAAGATTAAATATGGACATTACTTTTTATATAGGTAATAGCTAAACTATTTCATTGCCAGTGAGAAGGATCAGAAATACTATGTTTTGCTTGGCAGAGTTTACTAGAAATAACAAGATAACCTTAAAAAGAGGAACGAGGGTCCATTGACAGCTAAACTGTGTGGTAGTGGGATGAAGAAAAGTACTGGGAGAATTGTTATTGGATACCATCAGAAACAGGCCCAGGAAAAGCGAGACTGTGTGTGTCAAAGACAACAGTGAAGATAACGTAGATGACCTAATAATTCTGTTCTTCTTCAAATTTATTGTTTTTCCACTAGAATGAAATAAAAATTGGAGAAATCTAAGGCTTTTCTGTACCCTATTTAACAACAAGGCAGAGAGCTGTTGATAAATGTTGCATCTCTGTCAGGAAGAACAGAAATCTTGAAATCACCCCATGGGCTTAATTTTAAAATGCATATAAATGGCTCTAAATGCCTTTTATTGTTCTGTTTATGTTGGCAGAGTGAGTATAGGTCTTCTATACCGCACTGTAAATAAACAGCCTATCACCAGCATCAGATTCACTGTGATGGATGCTATGCCTTACTCAACCCTCAATTGTCTCATTATCCAAGTTCTATTGGGTCATTAAACAAACATTAGAAATGTGGCTACTTGCTCTCCCTTGAATAAAATCACTCACATGAAACTCTTGGCTCCAGAAAGACTTAATAACTAAAACTCTTTACAAAACTGTATATGTCTAGCGTTAATTTTACACTATATTTATCAGTATTTTGATTTTACTGCAAGAGCTGTATGGTTAAGCATATAAAATACTTCTATTTCTTCTTCTTTTTTTCCCTTAGAGCCTACTAATGTTTTAGTATTAGTATTAATACTAATATTTAGTATTGCATGCGACGTTTGAATTCTGGCTAATGTCTGCAGCAGAGGGTGAATATTAGCATATTCAAAGATAGGGTTTTTGTTTATCACTCCCTTCCTACTGGTAATTGTTAACTGTAGTTAACAGGTTCTATCTCAATCACAGAATATTTCAGAGGCAACGGAGGCTTTAAATGTTATAGATTCTGCATTTCACAAAAATGCTGCCAGTCTTCCTGAAGGCAGAATTAATGTGTTTACCTCTTGTGCTTCTTATGTGGCTGTCAGACTTGCGTCTGTGTCTCCAGCCATTCACGTGTTTGTGTGTTTTTAGGGGAATATTAATGTCAGAAATGTGAACTAAAAAGTTCGTATTATGCTTAGAGAATGTTTCAGTCTTTTCACCTCATGTTGGAAAAAAATGGATGTTTTATAAATTTTAATATATTCTGGTTCTTGCTGGGATATCGAATCATAAAATTCAAGGTAAGAAAATGCTGTAGTGTCCCTTTTATGTAAACTAAAACATAATTTTCCCACTACTGAACATTGTAAATAAATGATCTAGCCTTTGCTACACACATCACAGGGAGGCACCAGCCTTCTCAGACTCACAGTGGCATTTCCATTCTCCCGTCCTTCCCACCACTGCCACTGCCTGGAGGTTAGAAAGGCTTCTTTCAGCACGAACAATCAATTAATAAATTGACCAATCAACATACGCTACTTATGGAGCATTCTCTTTGTGTAAAATACTGGGACAGACATTATGAGACAAAAGTCTGCAGGTAAGATACAGTAACTATCCACACTAAACTTCTAATCTAGTCAGAAAGAAAGCATAATAAATAAATTAAAACATAACATATTAATGGCAGCTCAGTACCGACAGCATGTTGCCTAATATTTTAATATTAACAGAGTAAGCCCTGTACTTTCAAAGTTATTCTTTCCCAATTTTCCTGTTCTCTTTACTAATTTCTATTGAACTGCTATATTTGAAATATGATGGCAGAGATAGGAGATGTCATACTTCTTTCTAGAATAAATGGAGTCAGATAAATATCTACGTTTTACACCCTAGTTTCTGCCAATCAGCCTGCAAGGAACCAAAGTTATTTAACTTACACAATTGGCTTCTTAAAGGGTATCACACTCAGGAAACTTAATTACTTTGTAGACTAAACTGAACATTTAAAACTTTTGAGATGGTTTTACCCTAAAAAGAAAAGACTTATTGTTCAGTTATCTCAGTAATTGTACAAAATATCTCTATTCTGTAGTTACTGAAATACCATATTTTTTGAGTTGAAGTGTATGTGAAAACATGTATTTTCTGCAGCTCTAGTTTGACAGTCTAAATTCGTCACATTAAGTTGGAGATTATTGGGGATTCTAGAATTCGATGTCCTCCTCCAGTCCTATGGCTGAGCCGATAAATTCTAAAATCTTTCATTGACTTAATACATCGGAATGTTCTTAGTATAACCTCTTGTTTCCAGATAGTAAATGTACTATAACATCACCCAACTGGCTAGAATAGAACTCTATAAAATAAACCATGATGGGTAAGAGTGGAAATGTATTAGGGAAACTTCATGAGCTGGTTTCCTCAGGGACTTACCTTTACTAATTTTCTTCTGAGGTTTGTCATTACGTCCCCCCCAAAAAGGAAGAGACATGAAAAATCACGGAATTATATCTACCTATCTAATTATATATATTCAAAAGTAAGTACAAATAGTAAGGGTAGACCATTTTCTTTTGTCAATGTCCTACGATGTTAAATTTTGATATATAATATGACATTCAATTTAAATATTTGGAATAGATCCTAAATATACATATATTTCTTTGAACATATTTGAATGCTTTCTTTGTTAGTGAAATTAATACTTACAGTTGGCAGGTTTAAGAAGGCTCACTGTCTTTTTTTTTTTTTTTTATTGAGACAGAGTCCTACTTTATTGCCTTTGGTAGAGTGCTGTGGCGTTATAGCTCACAGCAACCTCCAACTCCTGGATTTAAGCAATTCTCTTGCCTCAGCCTCTTGCCCACCACAACACCCAGCTATTTTTTTGCTTTTTTAGCAGGCTGGGGCTGGGTTTGAACCCACCAGCCCTGGTGCATTTGGCTGGTGCCCTACCCACTGAGCTACTGTCTTTCAAAAGAAATCAGACTTTTAAAAATAGGTTCATTTTAATGAAGATTTTCTATTCTTTCTGTTCTCAATTTTTCTAAGAATAATGTTAATGTCAGCTATTTTAGAATAAGATTTTCTATTAGCATGTTATATACTTACACATATAATACATATATATACATGCACACACACACACACACCCACACACACATATATATATCTTTATTTTATTTTTTGAGATGAAATGCCACTATATTGCCTAGGTGGGAGTGTAGGGTTTGCGGACTTGCTATCCACAAACATGATCAATATAATGTATTACAACTATACCCTTGAGCTCCCAGCCTCAAGCAATCCTCTGGTCTCAGCCTCCCTAGTAGTTAGGAATGAAATAATTTTGATTTCATATTGGAGATGTTTAAACCTAATGACCTAATATTTTAACTGCTAGCTCTTTATACAGAGTACACTCTGTGTATGTGGGTCACTACCAAAGTTGTGAGACAGACTATGTTACGATTATTTTACTTCCAAGAAACACAATCATCAGTCCCCTTTCTGATTCACCATACAAGTTTCAACTTGCTTGGCTTATCTGTGTTGCTGGGGGAACTTCATTTGTTCCTGCCCAGATGGATTTTATATTTCTTGATTTTTGTGTATCTCAAAACTTTTGTAATGCTCCAACGTACAAGAACATTATGGTTCTGTGTATAATGTAAAAAAAACTAATAATAAAACTTAACTACTTAACTATGTTTAACTACCCTCTGAAGAGTAGATTTAGTAGTTTTTATTCAATCAACACTTCTACTCAATGTGAAAATCATAGAATTGTTGAATTTGGCTAGGATAGCAGGTTAACCTTGCAATTTTCTTATTTTAGAGATGAAATGACAGAAGCATAAAAATATTAATGCAAATTAATATTAATTAAGCATAATTAATTTTGGTTATTAAACCTTTGTCAGAAGCATAACCTGCAAATATTTTCGCCCATTCTGAGGGCTGTCTGCTTGCTAAACTTACTGCTCTTGGCTGTACAGAAGCTTTTTAGTTTGATCAGGTCCCAGTAGTGTATCTTTGATACTGTTCCAATTGCCTGGGGGGGTCCTCCTCAGATACTATTCACCCAAGCCGATTCCTTCAAGAGTTTTCCCTGCATTCACGTATGTTTTTGAAAGATCGCTCTTGCTGCTCTACACAGCCTGGAGTGGCAGGGCCAAGGGCAGCACTGCAGGAGTCTGGGGCGAGGGCTGGGAGCTGCAGCAAGGATAAAGGGAAACGGGACCTGAGAGCCACGTCAGGGCAGCTGCAGGGCCAACATGAGGAAAGATGAAGGCGGGCTTGAGTTTTCTGGGTTAATCATCTGGGAAGGGGGAGTAGGGCCACTCCATTCAAGACGGGAGGAGAAACAGATTTAGGAGGATAATGAATTCAGTTCTGGTTAGTAGCGATAGCCATGCTTGTGGTGGTAATGGGAGCAAAAGAAAAGCAGAAAGATACACACGAAATCTTCACAGAGTCTGCAGAGTCTTCAGGGAGAAAAACTATTTTAAAATCTTATTTCTGTTTAGAGCCCAGTAATGAAGTTATCGAAGAAACTTTATTTTGATTTTTAATAGAAAGTCAATGCAACTGAAACCAAGCATGGAGAGGGAGCTGGGATGTTGAACAAGGTTATTGTGACTTTGTCATCACTTTTTAAATTGCTCCATGAACTCTGCACAATAACTATCTGATCTCAGTATTCAATGGAGTAGCCCCTAGCCACATGGGCTCCTGAGCATGTGAAATGTGGCTAAACTAAACCGAAATGTGATGAAAGCATAAAGATTTGAAGACTTAAAGAAACAGAGAATAGGAAATAGCCCATTAATCCTTTTCATATTGATTACCTTTTTAAGTGATAGTACTTTGGATACATTGAGTTAAATAAAATAAATTACTTTAAAATTGAAATTAACTGCACCTGTCTTTACTTTTTAAGTGTGGCAGCTACTAGTAAACTTAAAATTATATATGTGCCTTCCTTTTTATTTCTATAGAACAGCACTACTGTATATGTTGAAATTATTTAATAGAATAGTGTGTTGCTTTTAAATGATTCTTAAAATGTTTCCATGGAATTTACGAATAGTCCCTCACCTGGTAAGTTTTGTCTTGATCAAGGAAGCTCCAGAATGTAGAAGAAGTACGTGGTTGCAACAATTATTAATATTTCTGAATTGGGAGAAGATGTATATAAAATTGTACTTTGGACAATTTTTATAGGCATGCCATTTTGGGTTTGTGTTCCGCTACACGTAACAGAAAACTTACATAACAATGAGGTGGCTAAATGAGGGTTTGTTTTCCCTATGACAGGCACAGGGTTGCTGACCTTGGCTCAGCAGCTCCAGGAGGACAGGGGTGAAGGCTTTGTGTGTCTCCTGGGCTTAGACGTGTACTCCCCAGAAAGTGACTGCAGGTGCAGGCGTCACATCCATGACAGCACAGGAGACAGGCAATAAGATTGCACCTGAGTTTGCCCCTTATTGAAAAAGTTTCCTCAGAAGTTGCACCCATGACCTCCTTTCACATCTCATTGGCTTAGAAACTATGTCATATGAAGGCTAAGAAATGCAGGGTTTTAGCAAGGCAGACAGACATCCCTCCTTTAACAAAGACTGAAAATACCCATTATCCTGCCGAGCTGGGTCTCACTGGGCAATTCTCACTGTCTGATTGGAGCTATTACCCGCCACGCCCCTTTCTCCTGTGTGTAAGGCTGACTGGCTCAGGAAAAGGGATCAGGATTGGAAGACATCTAGTCCACAGGCTCCCAAGCACCGCTTCATTAATATCTCTCAAACCTCCCACGTAGATGTGCTTTCACTCATGTTCCTATCATCAGATAATTCTTTGAAATGTAAAATTATAGCACATTTTAAAAGGTAAACTCTACTCATGCATAATTTACATTCGCTGGAGGTGAAATGTTTAACCTAATGCCAAGAGAAAGTCAGGGCTTTCACTCAAAAATATCTGTCTGTGGTAGAGAATGGCTATTTGAGAGGCACTTGAGATTCCAAAGGAAAAAAGAGCTCGGCTCTCAGGAGCTGGAGGGAGGTGAGAGGAGCAGGCATAGAACGTGCGCAACATATGACATAATATTTCAAATGCTTCCCAGAATACATTGTGAGGTTCTGACTGTCCCTGGGCTGGTTTCGGGAACAAGAAGGCTCTTCGTGCACGTGATTATCTGTCATGGGCAACAGCACCTGACACGTGGCAGCATATTTGGTGCCCTCCAAGCCCAGCCCTGCAGATGGCGCACGCATCACCTCCTTTCCTCCTCACAGCCACTTTTGAGGGAGGGGCATTGTGCCCATTTAACAGATGAGAACATTGAGACTCTCCAGCTCCTTCCATTGCTCCTTTGCACCCCTTCTCACAAGCACCATTAAATAGATAATTATGTGATGACATACTCACCCCCCACTCTCCCTGCTAGAAAGTTAGCTCCACGGGGTCTGAGCCACAACCGTTTCATTCTCCACTATAGCCCAGGCCTGGCTCAGTGCCAGGCACAGATGAGACACTCACATTTTTTTCTCCCCAGTGAATTTATTAACAATTAGATCCTGCATAGAAAACACGTGACATGGAGCGTTCAACTCTGTTTTATGGATAGAGCCCACTTGGGGAGCTGCGTTGAGAAGTTTTCTGGGGTGTGAATAAGGAAAAAGATAGCACGAGTGCTCTGAAGTTGCCAGCTCTGAATTAGATTTCATAGATTTGATCATAAAGCTCATGTTTTACGCTGTTTATACAGGGAGGCCATCAAGTCCATGCGCGATTTTATACTGCACTCAATTTCAAATTGCACATGAATGTTATGTCCACTCTGTATGTTAATCATAGGAGATGCCCAATACTAAACAACTGGTAAATAAATACTTGGTTCAAATAGTTAACTCTATGGGGTGGCTAATGATCAGGCACCAAAACCGAGTTTGGTTCAATAAAGACCATTCTCCAAATCTGCCCATCCACAGTAAAAACAAAATGAAACAAAAAATAAATTTAAAAACAAAACTCTGATTGTGGGGTGGTGCTTGTGGCTCAAAGGAGTAGGGCAGCGGGCCCATATGCCGGAGGTGGTGGGATCAAACCCAGCTCCGGCCAAAAACTGCAAAAAAAAAAAAAGTCCGATTGCATCCAATTTTAGTTAGACTGTCCTAATAGCTGATCTGGAGTGTGTAGATGGGACCCACGGACCTCCAAAAGTCTTAGGAAATTCATCAAATTCTATATCAGCCTGGCCAGTGACGTTTGTTAACTTTTCATTTATTTCTTCATTTTCAAATGGAAACAAGCCTATCTCTCAGCCTCCTAGAGGTGTTGTGAAGAACAGGTAATAAACAGCGTTTGTAAGGCAGCTGACACAGCTGAGGGGCTGTGTGACCATGAGCACATGGAAACTCATAAATCCCATCTCATCATCCCATCCATCTCGGCTTCTCCCCATCCATTTACTTACCATCATTTATTTTTAATCTGAAAATAAGTTACCTCAGCTTAGAGGATGTTTTAAAGATTTCATAGAAAATACGACTGGAATTGCACTTGCCCTTGACTCCTGCTACCTGCTACTGTATTCAATCGAGGCATTTAAGAACAAGCTGATGATGATTTTTCCTCTCAAGGCTTAGTATATGTTTGTAGTCCAGCCCCTTCAGCCAAAGAAGGAGGGGAAGGAAAGATGAAGAATCAATAAATGAAATGAAAAGATAGAACCCCTAAGCGAGGCTATCACAGGTGTTTATCGACACATATGTCTTTTTACACGGCTATTCGGGTTCACCTTACCCGCTGTGGACACCCCCAGGAGGAGCTTACATGATGAGTGTGTGTGTGTTAGCACTTGGTGCTGAGCAAGCATCAATAAATCATTGTTTGCAGGAGGAATTTGCTTGAAATGAAGCTGCAGTTGAAACTAGATCTTTACCTGGCGCTGAAACATTTCAAAACAACCATAATTTTGTACTAATCCTGAGCATTGCTATTAGTTTAAAAGGAGAAAAAAAACATTTGCCCCAGCCTCCTACCTGATAAACACCTATAAACCCATGATTCCCACCCCAGCATTGAGAAGGACCCAGCAAAGGGAAGGCGAAGCTGGGAATGCCAGGAGAGAGCGTTTCGGAGTCTGGAACATGGATGTAAAATGCTTGGATCTGTAGTAAGGGAAAATTATAGTGATAATAATATAAAGAGAGTCAGAGTGCAGAAGCTGGACATAGAGACACTAGTTAGAAAGGAGGCCAGTGGCAGTGGTTAAGGAACCTGGATGAGTTTGGTGAGGGTGGACCCTAGGGAACCAGACTGATGACACCCAGACATGGTAATTGATTGAAAGGCAATCAAGACAGGAGTTAGAGGCAGGAAGGAAGACAGGCAGGTGGCAGAAGAAAGCAGGAGGCCTGGTGAACACTGGCGATGAGAGGGAACCAACGGGCAAATCAATTTTTATGTAAGAACAACCCAAATTGAAACCTTGCAGTCTCTCGTAGTTTAAAACTTCTGCTTTGAATCAAGAACACATCTTAAATTTTATCACATGCTGGAGGAAGCGCGTGCACACAGGTGAGGAAGCATCCCAGTCTGACCTGCTGGCCCCACACAGACCTGATGAACGTGTCTTGGCACTGGCCACCCCAGTTAACCAGAGCCAAAGAGCAGGAACCCTCGATTCTATATGTAGGTCCAGAAGAGAAATTATAACAGGGGAAAAAATCTGCCATCAGGGGAACGTTTCATAAAGCAAATGTCATGCCATATCCCGCAGTTGGTTCAAAGGGCAGTAAAAGGGAGAAACTAGTATTTATTTCACCTTAAAGGGTTAATCCATTTATTTTCCATTATTGTTAGATTCATCATAAAGTTCATTAAAACTCAAATTAAAATTTCACTTAAAATAGTTAACGATTTATATTAAAAAATTTATTGAATCTTCAAGTTTTATCCAACCAATTTGAAACTCTATTTTTATCATGTGTGAAATTTCACATAATTGGCCCCATCTATATTTTATTCCCTATCATTCCACAATTTAAATTATTATGATCTTAAAAAGTAATATCTAAAAGGGAAATAGAAGACTCTCTTGACTCTGAGTAAATAAGGTGAGAAATCTGAATTTCTCTTTTAAGTACAATGATCAGATTCTAAGCTATATAGTGCCTCAAATCATGTTTGAGGGTTAAAGTAAAAAAAAAAAAAAAGAAAAGAATTTAAAAGTGAATACATTTCTAAAGCATCCCCAACAGGAGCCACTTTTCACTGACCTAACAATATTTTCTTGGAAAAAAAATATGAACACTTCTAGTTCCACTAAATTCAGTATTTAAATTTTCTGCAAAACAAGATTAAATCTCCTTTGTTACTTAGTGGGCTTGAATGATTTTGAAATATTATTTAAATAATTGTATAAGTTAAAATAGAAAGTATGAAAATTGATAATTAATTTACAATTGCATTAACTGGGATAAAAGCTTCCTCCATAACCTTAACCGTACAGAATTTTTAAGGTTGCATTATACTTGCTGTACCACGAATACAAAAATTCTCTGTCTCTGATTCAGGAGTCTCGTATCTTCTATCAGCATCTCTGAACCTCTGCCAGGGTAACAAGTAGGATAAGCTTTTTGGCCATGGGGATGAAATGCAGAGACATGGCTTTCTAGATGAGAAAGGATGAGGGCCTCACAGGCCAGAGGAAGGAGGTGAAAAGACATCCTGAGATCTAATTGCCATTGTTCTCACCCAAGTTCTGGATGAGAGAAGAAGGAACAAGGGTCTCTAATCACCTGACCTACAAGTGAATGATATCCCCTGAGCAACATGAAGCAACACTGAAGCAACCCACCCTGCTAATGCCTTTATTGTTTTTTACTCTCCTTGGGGCAAAGGAGGAAGAAATGCTATAGTGACAATGGGAATACCTTAGGGAAAAGGCAAAATGCCTGTAGCTGCTGAATCAGGCAGCCCCCAAAGAAGGAAATATTAATAGATGGTGTCGGCCATAAGGACAAAGGGCTTGGGGTGGCCCCAAAGTACTGGAGATTTGTTGATTGAGGGGCATGCAGCCACCACGCTGCTTGAAAATCCAAATAAATCCATTTCCTGGCACAAGGCTGCTGTTTCCCACTGTACCCCCTGATTTCCCTCTCCCTCCACTTCAGGGAAAATGTTTAGTGCTGTGACTACAGCCCCCCTGTCACCACGGAAGATGGAAGGCCTTGTGCACCTGTCTGAGTAACTAGAAATCTTTGGGGGATCAAACTCGTATGGCTCTGGTGGACAGGAGTGCCTTGCTCAGAAAGGAAGGAGGGGGCTCCCAAGTTCAAGTGGGAAAGGTTGGGCAGGGCCTGTGACCTTGTGGGTGAGCTCCTTTGGGATGATCATCTTCCTGCTGTTGTGGCTTCCACTGCAGAATGCAAAATTGGATTGATGCTTCCCTGGTTCTTGTTCACGGAGGGTTCAGTTAAGCTGAAACCCCATGGTCTCTGCAGGGTCAAGGGCTTTTCAGCCTCAGTGTCAGCTATTAGAACCAAAACTGATGCAGTCTCTCTGTTTTCTGGATCAAATTCAAGGCTGTTCTCCCAGACCCGAAAAGCATTCTCCCTGATGAATCCTACTATATTTTTACTAACTCGAGTTTTTGCTAACAGCCTCGCTGTTTGGTTTGCCACTTGGAAAATGATAAACATACTGATTAAAGACACTATGCATGCTCGTGAATGCCAGAGGGTAGTATCTGGATTGAGGAGGGACAGTTCTGGAAAAGTGCTGGTACCTGAGGGACCCCACAACCCTAATGACACCTTGGGGGAGCTATGGGTGTGACTGATATTTTGTCCATCAGAGTCTCTGACACAGAGGTAGCCTCTAAGATGCCATTGGGGTTCAAGAGTTGCTGCCTCCCTTTCGTGGTTATCAGCTAAACCCCTTTCATTGTTTTTAATTTTTTTAATTAAATTTTTTAAAAATAACTTTTTATTACTATATTACCATTGTACATATTTATATTTACTATATTACCACGTGATATTTCAATTCATGAAAACAACATATAATGATCAAATCAGGGTACATGAGATATCCATCCCCTCAAACACTGATCATCTCCTTGTACTAGGAACATTCTAAATCTAGCTATGATATTTTGAAATATACAATAAATGATTGCTAACTGTAGTCACCCCCCTGTGCTATCAACATGACAACTTACTCCTGTCCAACTGCATGTTTGTGCTCTTGAACCAACCTTTTCCTTCCCAATCCCCAGCCTCTCATAATGATCATTCCATTCTCTAACTCCAGGAGACCAACTTTCCAAATACTTTTTATTTCAAGATAGTCGTAGCTTACAACACAGTTATAAGAAATCATACAGCAACCTCATGTGCCTTTGACCTAATATTCCCCGTGGCAATCTCTTACAAAACCCTAGTACAATAACCACACCACCAGCCTTTTTCAAAGCAGCTATTAGCTTGCTAATGGCTCTGGGCCAAACTGAAAGCTTGACCCACAGAGGCCTAGTAAATCCCTGACTTGAAAGTTCATTCTGGGCTGGGTCAAGTCAGGCTCAATGACTTACAAGGGCAAGAGAATATTCCAGAATGTAGCCAGCCTGGCTCCAGTGACATCTCAGTTTTAGGTGAAAAAGTGACACCTATCTCTTTGGAGGAAATATTGTCTTCCCACCGCTGCACTGCCTGAAGCACAGCTGCTGGCTCGAATTCAGGCAGATTTTCCCAAATGCCTGAACCGTATTCAGGCCCTTGGAAATTAAATAAGGGGTTCTGGGGATTCATAGTTAATTCTGCTCTGTTCCTTGGATTCTCTACTTGGATTAACGTGGTCAATCAAGTCTCCCTCAACTGAACCGCCAGGGTTTCTAGGAACTGTAGAATTTTCCCAGGCTTCAGGGGTTCCCTGGGCTTTGGGGAGGATTCGGTTAAGTTGAAACCCAGTGCGGACTGCGGGGCCGTTCAGTGTCAGCTACGCGGAACTGAAAATGATGCAGTCTCTCTGCTTGCTGGACCAAATTCAAGGCTATTTGGGAAACACTCTCCTTGCTGTATTTTACTAACTCTTGGGCTTTTGCCAATGGCCTAGCTGTTTGACCTGCCACTTGGAAAATGACAAACTGGCAGATTAAAGACACCTCAGACAAGCTATGGCAGAAAAAAATTGTGGCTGCTGACTGAGTTATCTGGGTCGCTAATGCAGATCCCAAGATAAAGGCCCACTGTCTGATGAGACCAGTTGGAAGGAAGATGTCAACAGACCTTGTCCCGCGGCAGTTGCTGCATTTTCAACCTGGATCCATCATCATATCAGAAATGGCAACATGTCTGGTGGGGTGGACTCAGGACTGCACGCCAGACCGGTGATTCCTCACCCTGACCTTCTGTCTTGCAGGGAGGGAGCTGTGTGGCACAGGGCCTGGGCCCTGCCTGCTCCCGACAGACTGAGTCAGGTGGAGCTCTGATTCCCTCTTCACCACTGGTGACACAGTTTCAGTGTTGCTGTTCCCAGTCCCCAGTGTGTTGACCCCAGCCACACTTTCCTGGCCTTTGAGACTAATCTGTATCATGTGTTCACCTCTCCAGACCATTCAGACTCTGACATGGTACACCTATTATTGCAAAAGCTACTCAAAAAATGGACCGAGAAGGCATCCGACGACCCTCCTTGCTCCCTGCCATCTGCAGGCACTGAGTTTGCTGAGCAGGGAAATACAGCCTCCCGGCAAGTCAGCAGGAAAAGACTTCTGACCCCTTCATCAGGCTTCCTTCATCTTCTCCTGGTCTACAAACCTTAAGAAGTTTATTTGGCCACTGAACACAATGGTCTCCAAAAGGAATCATCCTTTCTCAGCCATTTCCTGAATAATGGCCGGGACAAAAGGATGGGAATTTGAACCTGACCATTCAATCCTGGGCACCGTGTGTTTTACTTTCCCCTAATAGTAAACCCAGGCCAGCCTCAAAGAAACAACTCAGCCAAGAACGGGTCTAGGAATTCAAATTAATTCCGGCTCAGCTCCGAGGATTCTCTTCTTGGTTTGACATGGTCAATGTCTTTGTCCTTAAGTTAATTGCCAGGCTTATTCGGGATAACAGAATTTCCCTAGGTTTCAGCTTTGATGTCTAAGGATGCCAAGACAGAATCTGCTCAATCATTAATACATCTGGCCACAGCCAGATCGATATTCTTAGGCCAAATGGAAAGATCAATACACAACTTAAGGAGAGAGTGAATTGGTTTTGTAAGGTATGTGCTGATGGTTTCCAGGATTTATTCAGTTGGTTGGGTCTAGGATCCCCAGGGACATGGTCAAGGGCACTCCTGCAGGTTAGCCTGATGCCGGGATTCCCGTTGACAGTAGCCTTCACCAAATGCTACAGGAGACAAATTGATTGGATTGGGTCTTAGGCTCAGTTGGTCGTATTGATCAGAGTAGCAGAAGGAATGGCATATTTGTGGGAAAATTCCCCAGAAACCAAGATGGCATAGAAACAAGGGGTAGGTTTTGTTGGAGACAGTTCTCCATAGGTCTCCCATGTTTCTGCATACCTGCAACAGAAGCTTTAGATACCTGTTTAAGGACGAGAAGATAGTAAAGAACCTGGGAAGACAAAGTTTCTTCCTCTAGAGGAAAAGGCACATTGTTTATACTCTAATATGATAAAGACTAAATCTCCCTCTGGAGCAAAGCTCAGCCAGATTTGCTTATTGTGCATTATAAAAGATTAAGGTTCTCAAAGCCCTGGGTTCCTCAGCTGCAATGAAAATCAACTAAATCGCTGGGTTACCTGCATTGCCCCCACGGCACTGGGAGATACGGAGACCAACACAGGCCCGACAGCCACACTGTAGGCTGCACTGTGAGTAATAAACTTCTCTGTCTCAGACCCAGAAGATGGTGTCTTCTGCCAGTATCCACGAAACTCTGGCAGGTTAATTTGCTGTTTTGTGAGTAGAGTATCTCAGATTACTTACAGTTCTTGACTTGATTTTAACATTTAGCAATGCAAGAGTGCCACATTCTAATTTTTCTTATTTAAAAACAAAAAATAGTGTTTGTCTGTTCTCTTCTGTCCACTATTTAAAATGAATACTAGAAACAAATTATCCTCCTTCCTCAATTTATATTCTTATAGATTAATATTAGAAACACGTTCAATTTATAAATTAACTTAACAAGAAGTGGTTTTCTCCTCTGGGAATATGGTATGTCATCTATGTATTAAGTCTTACTGTGTGTTTCCCAGTAATGTTTTGCCATTTTCTTTACACAAGTGCTACCTGTGTTAATGTATTTGTATTTGTGTGTGTTTGTGTATGTGTTTTACTCAGGTAAATTAAATCATTTTTGTACTCCATATTTTAATTAGTTAGTGCTAATTTAGGGAAACATTTTTGCACATTTATTTTATAGCAACCTCACTAAGCTCTGATAGTTTTCTAACTGCTTATATTGAAATTTCTGGTAGACAAATAGTAAAGAGTAACAATTTCATGTCTTACATTACAATACATATGATACCTCTTATTTATTCTATACTACTGTTTTGTCTAGAATGTCTAGAAAATTGTTAAAATGACCTAGTACACAGTGGGGGTGAGGGATGGGGAGAGCAGAGAAAGGGAAGGAGGGAAAGGCTGGGGCGTCACAGGGTGTGGTACACCTTTTGGGGGTGGGGCACAATCATAAGAGGGTCTTTATCTATCAAATGCAATCATTGTGACCTGGTTCTTTGTACCCTCAATGAATCCCCAACAATAAAAAAAAAAAGGAAAAGAAAAATAATAGCAGGTATCCCTGATTCTGATTTTCATGGTCTTTTGATATTATTTATAAAATAATAAATTTCTTATTTTAAAATAATAAATGTATGGAATAGAGTTTTTCACATTAATAAAGCATCTTTTTTATTTTTAGAATAATTTAAAGCTTTTATTAAAAAATTAATCTCGAATATTATTAAAGAGCTTTTTGGCATCACATTTCATAAAATACTTTTTGGCAGACATTAATAGGCTTGGCGTTTAAAAAAAGGATTGTATTGTCAAATAAATTTGGAAAATGCTGTATATGGTCACTTTTAAAACTTATACAATTGTTTAATTTAATGACCATATTAAAGTTTCTGAGTAATGCTCAAGGAAAGAAATATGTTTAACTATTCATCCACAATTTCCCAAAATCACTTACTAAACTAAGTGAATTAGTAAACTATTTTAGACTTGGCCTTTCCCATGTTTTATTGGTACCTTCACATACAAACCTGACACATTATGAAATCCTTTCCCTCTGAATTATGCCCATTGCTATGTCTCATGCTGCCATGGACTGAATGTTTATGTTCCCTCCCAAATTCATATGTTGACACACTAATCCCCCATGTAATGATATTTGGGGGTGGGCCTTTTGGAGGAAATGAGGTCATGTGGGTGGAGCCCTCCTGAATGGGATTAGTGCCCTCATAAGAGGCATGAGAGACGTGATCTCTCTCTGCCATGTAAGGATACAGGGAAAAGGTATCCATCTTCAAACCAGGAGAGGGTCCTCACCAGGAACCAATTTGGCCAGTACCTTGATCTTGACTTTCAGCAACTAGAGCTGTGAAAAAATGAATTTCTTTTCTTTAAGCTTCTCAGCTTATGATACTTTTGTTATAGCAGCCTGGACACTGAGTGGTACCCATGTAGTCAGTGTCTCTGACTACAACATGGCATTCACTACCACAGAGGAAGCATTTGCAGCAAAGCTCATTCCTTTCTGCTTTTGTGAAAACCTATTATTTTTCTGGCTGAATATATATAACATTATTTTGTCATGATATAAAATTTAAGATTTAACTAGGATAGGTCTACATATTGCTCTTTTTATTAATAGTATCAAGAACTTAGAGGGTCTTTTCAATATTGAGATGCAGGTAAATTTTCCCTTATAATGTCTTTGGATATTCTGTTGCATCTTACTTTCTTTCAGAACCATCAAACATCTCTATATTGTTATGATAATCGGTGTTGCAGAGGATAAGATCACCACTGAAAGTTTATGTTTAAGTGGGGGGTTTGTAGCTCGCTCAGGCACGCAGCCCCTTGGTTTATTTCTCACAAGCTTATATACTCTTAACAACACTAAAGTCTGCAGTACACCTGATAATAGTAAGTCAGTTGGCAGCAATTGGTCAATGAGATAAGAGTACAAGGAAACCATGCAGAGCAGCCAGAAAAACTTATTCAGCCATTTGTCTATAAACAGCAGGTGCAATCTTTAACTGAGATGCGCATTAACTTATCTTGCTTTCCACTTTCAACGTCCCTTTCAGGACATTCCAGAGACAGTGAGACTCTGCTTGCAAAGTCTGCCCCCTGTTTGACTAGCTTGCTAATCAGTTCGGAGGGTCTTAAAGGAACATTCCTTCATGTGGACTCTGTGAAAGCTTCTTTAAACGTAAGCCAATGGCACTCAAAATTACATTGAGGTTACACTATGTAAATCTTGGTAGTGTGTATCCCTTGCTATTGTTTTCTCTCTGGTTACTTTCAAGTGTTCTTTTTGTTAGCCACAAGACATACTCTTCAAGCTTTCCCTCCACATCATGAATTTAGTTTTCTACACTCTGATCATTATTGCATCTAATTTCACCTTTCTAGCGATGCTTTATTTTACATTTTTTTCCTTAACTTTGCTGGCTCTTGCCCCTCTGTGTGTTGTCTTATTACCTCACCTTTCAACTTATTTCATAGACCTCTGTGGTGATTAAATGGCACCCAGGACCTGGGCTCCACACCAAGGACGTGACAGGCAGTGGTAGGCACTATGGCAGGTTGGAGGGCACCGCCCACCCAAAGTGCCAACGGCTGCCACCAGAGCCTGATGTTGCCATGGCTGCTCCTTTTCCAAGAGAATCCAGAAACACATATTTTAAAATGTAAACATTACTCATTTTTAACACATGATAATACATGTGTTAAGCAGCACCATTTGGGCCATTTCTATGAGCCGGGTGCACCACACAGGCTCTCACCAGTTTGAAAACACTAACATTTAGGCTTGCAAAGCTCTAAAGAACTCCAAGCTGGGCATGTCAGGCTTTGGGAAAAAAATAATATGAATTTAATTTAGGACACGTTCAGTTTAGAAAGAAAATGGTGAAAGCTTCTAGTCAGCAGCTGAAGTTATATACCCATAAAATGCCTTTGCTTGTTCTAAAAATTCAGACCTTCCATGAAGGCATGCAAGGGCATCCAGAGCCGAGTCCCTGCTACGCCTGGTGACTTGGATGCTGCCCCCCACCTCCAGTGACATTGACTATGTTCTGGGCTCCATGCTGAATGATTATCTCATTTAAACTCACACACTCCAAACCCAGGACTTACCTGCCATCACTGTTTAGGAGCAGTGAAACAAACAGTAAAAGCTACTAGCGTATTCAAGATGATTCCATATTCCAGACATGTGTAGACACCGCACTGAGGAAATAGGGCTGTGCTAAAACACAGCTCAGAAGGTAGATGGGCATGCACAGGCACATGTGTGCACACACAATCACACACACTCACATACACTCACACTCACACATGCTCACACACACACATGATCATGCATACATGCTCACACACACATGATCACACACATACTCACACGCATGCTCACAATACACACTCACACATGCTCACACGCACGCTCACGCATACATGTTCACAAACACTCATGCATGCTCACACACACACTAACACGCACGCTGACATGCATACTCACACTCATGCTCACACACACACATGCTCACATGCATGCTCACAGATATACACTCACACATCCTCACACACACACTCATGCATACATGTTCACACTCATGCTTGCTCACACACACACATGCTAACATGCACGCTGACATGCAAACTCACATGCATGCTCACACACACTCACACATGCTCACACACATGCTCACACATGCACACTCACACATGTTTTCTCTCTGGTTACTTTCAAGTGTCCTTTTGTTAGCCACAAGACATACTCCTCAAGCTTTCCCTCCACATCATGAATTTAGTTTTCATGATGTACGCATTCTCATGCATACATGTTCACAAACATGCATGCTCACACACGCTCACACATGCTCACATGCATGCTGACATGCATATCACCAGCATGCTCACACATGCTCACATATAGCTCACACGTACACTCACATACACCCTCACACACACACTCATACATACACGCTGACAGACACATGATCACACACATGCTCACACACCTGGTCACACACACACACATGCTCACATATGCTCACACGCACCCTCACACACACTCATGCATACACGCTGACACACACATGATCACACACATGCTCACACACATACACACACATTAGTTAACTACTTCAGGGACCAACAGAATGCAAACACCTGCAATTGTTTTCATAGCAGGGCATGGTGTATTCACCACCAAGATATTGCTGGCCCCAGAGTTGTCTAAAGCACAACAGCCTTCCACACACTATGGTGATAGTATGTAGCGTGGGTCTCGTGAGCATGGTCAACAGCACTGTGACACTCCCCAGGAAAGACACTGTTAGGGGAGCCTGGAGCTGTAACAAGAGAGAAGGCAGGAAGGAGCATGTTGTGCTTTGGGTACAAAGGCCAATTCTTGGCTGTGCTTAGAACTTTGAGAAAGTCCAAGTTCATGGTGGGCAATAAAGAGGTGGGTACACCTCAGTGCCTTCCCTGTTCACTATGCAGCATCATAATGAGAAGAAAACTTCAGGCAGAGAACAGCAAGGCTCCCCTTCCTTCACGCCCTGTGGGAATGCTCTGGCCTGTGAGAAGTCTGTGCCGCATTTGCTTGGATTGCTCTCCTGACCCTTACATATGTCCAGGGATTTGAGACCTATGATCCAGAAGAGTAAGCTAATAAATGATGACCAGAATTCTACACACAAGCTCAGAGAGGTTATGTAATCCACTTGAAGACACACAGCTCCTTGGGAGAGGACTGAGAAGAGGACTGGGATTTCAACTCATGGCTGGCAGAGCTCCCAGGCACGGGAACTCCCAGCTTGCTGAGGCTGCAGCATCCGGATGTCCACCTACCACTCCCGCCCTATCACCTGACAGACACATCCATTTGGCATTTTGCAGGTATTACAGGTGTGGAGGCAAGTCCTGTCCCAGAAGTCTCCAGAGTCTGTGCCCTGGTTCGTGCAGGGGGATGAAGCCTGATGGGTTGGGGATGGGAAGCAGCATGTCCTGAGAGCCAACCCACAGGGAGACTCAGAATGAGGCTGTCAGGGTGTCTCCCAGGAGTCTCCAACTATAAAGAAAACTGATCCAGGCCGGATATAGTGGCTCACACCTATAATCCTAGCATGGTAGGAGGTCGAGGTAGGTGGATTGCCTGAGCTCAGGAGCAAGAATGAGACCTCATCTCTAATAAAAATAGAGAAACTATCTGGGCATGGTAGCAGGCACCCGTAGTCTCAGCTACTTGAGAGGCTGAGGCAGGAAGATCCCTTGAGCCCAAGAGTTTGAGGTAGCTGTGAGCTACGATGCCACAGCACTCTGCCCAGGGTGACAGAGTGAGACTCTGTCTCCAAAAAAGAAAACCAGATCCAAATGCCTTCCAGGAAAAGAGCCTGTTCAAAAGATATGAGAAATCCATTTCTTTCTTTCTTCCTTGTCAAATATCATTTGCTAAACTCTGACTTTTAGCAAAAGCAGGTGTTTCATACCCAAAGCCTCTTTCCACATTAAATATATCCTTGGTTCATATAGCCTAGGATGAATTCGATGTGGTACAGGTGTTGCCAAGGGAAATCAGTTGAGGAGACAATGTTAGAGACAGATTGTCTGAGCTGACAGCTTGAAGAAGTTATCTTAAAACAAAATGGCAGCGTGGGCAGTGCCTGTGGCTCAGTGAGTTAGGGCACCGACCCCATATACTGAGGGTGGCCAGTTCAAACCTGGCCCTGGCCAAACTACAACAAAGAAATAGCTGGGCATTGTAGCAGGTGCCTGTAGTCCCATCTACACAGGAGGCTGAGGCAAGAGAATCACCTAAGTCCAAGAACTGGAGGTTGCTGTGAGCTGTAACACCATGGCACTCTAGCAAGGGCAATAAAGTGAGACTCTGTCTCTGAAAAAAAAAATGGCAGCAATAAAAAGATGGGCAGCTGTGTGGGAGGAGGGGAGGCGGGGCAGAGACACGTTTCCCAGCAGCGGGGTGCAAACGAGTCACAGGGGGACACCAGACAGTCCACACTGAAGGGTTCTGAGCTGCAGACCATGGAACATCACCAGATTCCAGACATGGAGTGATATTATCTATGCACGAGCCTTTTGAAGATATAAAGCATTCATGAGCTATAGAGTGTCATAATTACTACTATCATCCCTTATCAGGGGTGCTGCTGTCCATCTTTGGGAGGACACTTTCAGAGCAGGATAAATGAGAAATGTCTTTAACACGTGCTTGGCTTCTTTTCTCTCTTATTTGTCATCCTCAGCACACGAGTCAGGCTGAGCGGCACCAATGTTCTGTGTTAATACCTGTCACGTGAGCATAGTGATTCATGGTTTGCAAAGCATCGTCACCCCATTATCTTGCCATCACCCCTTAGCCAAGAAATCAGGGCTGAGACTGACAGGCACCAGGGAAGCCACACAGCCAGGAGAGTGTAAACGCGCACGTCCTCTCCCCACGGCAGTTTCTGCTGCCACCTCCCCAGTGTGAGAACTCCACTCTTCCAGTCGCCCTAAGGTGAGCAGGAGACAAAGCAGCTGGGGGCTGAGCAACGGCCCATCAGCAGTCAGAGGTGTGTGCAGGTGCCTCTCTGCTCCCCCTGCATTCCCACACGGCTGGTCATCCTCACACCACAAAAATGCCATGCCACCCCCATCTCTCCTGTGCATCTGTCTGTCTGCCTGCCACTCTGGGGGAGGCTCGAGGGAGCGTATTTCCTGCAGTTCACCCAGTACCTGGCCTTAGGAAGTGCTCAATACAAGATGCCATGTAAATGAAGGAGAGACCTTTGGCATTGCTAAGTTGTTCCCTTGGCCAGTGGATGCCATTATCTGGCCCCTCCACAGTTGACCCTCTCCCTCCTCCTCCAAAGGGCCCTGTTTTTGCCATTCCCACCTTCTTTCCTTTATTCTGGTATCTACTTCCCTCACACTCTATGCTTGCCAGTCAATCTCATCCTCAGCTGCAGAGAAGGCTTCTGATTGGTCCAAGTTCATTATTTCCCTTTGCATCAAAATAATCTAGAATGCTTATTGGAATGCATCTGCCTGGGCCCTGTCCCTCATGAATCAGATTCACTGGAGCCTGGGAAACTGAATTTTATGAGCTCTGCAGGTGGTTCTCCTACTTGGGCAACTTTGGGGTTCCTGGTCTACACTGAGTCACATGTCAAGCCCTGAGCAGTTGTCTGTCACTGCCCCAGAGCAACCCCGGGCCAAGTCTGACCTTCATACTTCCACTGGCCGAAGGGAAGTATGAACTTTCTGTGGTCTGGAGACCACTCTTCTATCGAACTCTCCAGCTGGATGTGACCAAGGAAGAAGATAGGTTGTGTTGCATACTTCTGGCCACCATCTTGTATGTGGGTCACTATGAAAGTTTTGAGACAGACTGTGTTATGGTCCATTATTTTACTTCCAAAAAATACAGTTGACAGCATCCTTTCTGATTCAACTGTGCAAGTTACAACTTGCTCTGCTTATTGGTATTGCTGGGAAGACTTGATTTATTACCGACCACATGAATTTTACATTTTATGATTTTTGTATGTCTCAATAAATGTTGTACCCAGGAGGGGAACCAGCCTGCAGATGATGACACCCCTGAGGTAGGGGGAGAGGACAGACAGTGGGAGAAGCTGTATCCTTGATGACAACAACTGAATCAACCAAGCCCAGAGCCTGTCCTAAGTTAAACTTCTCATTGTATGAATAATCTGTGGCTTTATTGCATAAACCACTACATGTCAAGTTTTCTGTTACTTGCTAAAAGCATCCTGATTAATTCATCTCCTGGCAGGCAACAGCTAAAACACATCTGTATGTCCACCTAAACTGCCAAAATGCAAATAGAAATCAAAATAGCTGACTTCTCCTGAGTGTCTGCTATGCTAGGCACCTGCTAAGTGGTGTATATTGATTATTTCAGTTATTGTCCACAGCGACCCTCTCAGGTCCTTGTTAGGTATCAGGTGGGTATTATTATACCCACCACTTACAGGGTGTCTTTGTTCACAGATGAGGAAACTGAGGGAGAAAGGTTGTTAATGCCTCCCCCAAAGCAAGTGACTAAGCCAGGACTTGCCTCCGAGGGACCTGACTGACTCACTGAGCCAGGCTGAGCTGCTGCCTGTGGAATCCCGTGGGTTTTGAACAATCCCTTCTCCTATAGGAAAGGGAAGGTTGAATTTTGCTAACAGAATTTTACTGTCTGGGACAATCTGCTGACCTCCACAAACCTAGTTGCTAATCCATTTCAAAAACGTCAGCCAAGGGAGAAAATGGCAGCTTCCTCTTGGACAGACATCCCACTGGGGCTGGGAGCCTCGGCTGGACTTTGGAGTCAGTCTGGGAGAGCTTGAGGATTGGCAGTCCTCAGACACTGGTGGAAGGGACCCAAGCAAGGAGTGATCGGGGACTCTCCTGCTCAGCTCTGCATCCTGTATAAAGGGCATGTCACTAACTCAGCAATCCCAGTTGCAGCTGAGGACCCCTCTGTAGACTTCAGATTTGTTCACCTATGTGGATGAGCAGGAGCAGGGAATCTGGGTGACGACTACAACATGTTCCAATCACAGGAAAGGGCTCACCTCTCTCTCCATTATTTCTTGAAGCGGATTAACTCTGAACCGAATTAACTCTGAATCAATTTTAGAGGGAACTGCATTTTAAAAATTGAACAGAGATGAAATCCCAAGCTCCAACCATGTACCGATTTATCCAAACAAATACCAGCCTCCGGTGATGAAAATAAAGCCAATTCAATCAGCTAATGAAAGGAAAAAGAAAAAAGTCAACCAAACATTTTCTAGTTTTGTTTGTTTGTTTGTTTAAAATTCAGGTGGATTACCAGTCTGTGATTTTTACTTTTCAACTGGCTATTTTAATAGCAAAAAAGATGGTAGCATGCCTACTTAAAAAAAAAAAAGCTACATCTGCTCCTAAACAAGTTCACAAATGTTTGACAGTTCTCCCAGGGCCTCGGTCGATACGTGAGCCTGTACCTGGCCTCACAGCATCTGGGCTTTAACAACTACTTTAGCCGGGCACTGCTAAAGTAGGCTTTGCTTGTTCCCCAGAGTGGTCCCCGGCCAGCAGCCTCAGTGTCCTCCAGGAGCTTGTTAGGGACACTGCATCTTGTCTTCCTTCAGACCTGCTGAATCAGATTCTGAATCCAAGATGGTCCGGTGATTCTACTGCACATCAGAGGTTAAAGGTATCACTCCAGAGGATAAGATGATGAAGACTTGGCCCTTGTCCTCAAGGAGCCGGGAAACCAGAGGAAGAGAGGAACATAGAATTGGGTCATCACTGTACACTGTTCGGGGCTGTGATGGAATAAAGCTCGGAGGACCCTGGGTGCTCAGAGGACGGGCATTCCAGCCCCTGGGAGTGAGGAAGGCTCCTGGTAAAAGTGAGGAGAGCTAACGGCAGTGGAGTAGGATCCCACCCCATCCCGAGAAGGAACAGGGGAGTCCCTCAGAAGAGAGGCCGTGGGAGAGGGTCCGTGCCAGGATGCTCTCCAGGGCCTAAGCCCTTTGGACCCCGGGGGCCTCTGCTTGCCACAGGGGAAGACGGGACTTTGCACCTCTGAGGCTGACAGCATGGAAGTGTAGCAATGGAAGAGGAGGTGGCTTGTTTAGCTGACGCTGTGAAATGCCATCGCCTGTTGTATGCCATCGTGTCTCATTTCCTGTTCCCTTCATATGAATTTAGTTTGCACACACTTCTTTGGGGACATTTTATCCAGCCATAATAAGATGCATCTGAATTGCCCATAGAAGCTGAGGTAAATAAAAATGGCTCTCTCTCTGCGTGCTCCACGGAAGACGACCCTGAGACCAAGCTAGGTCATTTCCGGAAACTGCCAAGGAAACACACATGACTGAAGGCAGGCCCTCCTGAGGAGAAGGAGTCAGCCCGAGATTTGGCAGGCTCTGAGAGCGGCCTGGAGGCGACATGGCAGAAGCTCTGAGGTAGAACGGGAAGGAGGGAAGAGCTACCACGGGGTGGGGGGAGGCTTGCTGCCCACCTCAGGTGTGCTAGAGGCCTCCCCACAATGATTTTCTTCTTCCTTGGTCCTCACAGTGGCCCTGCCCCACTTGTCAGTGGCAAAACAGAGGTGAGCGAGGCCTCTGGTGGTGGGTGTCAAACTCCAAGGCCCCAGTACGCCCCTGTGACTGTTGCCCATACAAGGCACATCCTCCCCAAAGACCCCATTCTCCTGCGCCCCTTTCCCCATGCTCCCCTCCTTGTCTTTCCTCCAGTCCCCATCACCAGATGCCATGTCCCAGACTTTCAACAGCAGCGTTCATGACCGTGATGCCCGTGGGTCCTACTGACGCTCCGAAATAAATTTGGGTCTGCACTTCTGCCTCTGACTGTCTCCTACCTGCTCCCAGCATTGATCTGGTCTTCACTACAGCTCTCTTCTGCCTAGAATGTGGCTAACTGGGGATCAATAACAGGCTTTCCCCTACATCATCCTACACTCTACCTTCCATCACCTGTATCATCCTGTACCCCACATTCCATCCCCTGTACCATCCTGCACATGACATTCCATCCCTGTACTATCCTGCACCCAACATTCCATCCCCTGTACCATCCTGCACTCTACATTTCATCACCTATATCATCCTGCACCCTACTTTCCAGCCCCTGTACAATCCTGCACCCTACATTCCATCACGTGTATCATCCTGCACCCTACATTCCATACCCTGAACCATCCTGCACCCTACATTCCATCCCCTATATCATCCTGCACCTAACATTCCATCCCCTATACCATCCTGAACCCAACATTCCATCCCCTGTACCATCCAGCACCCTACATTCCATCCCCCATACCATCCTGCACCCTACACTCCATCCCCTGTATCATTCTGCACCCTACATTCCATCCTCTGTACCATCCTGCACCCAACACTCCATCCCCTGTATCAATCTGCACCCAACATTCCATCCCCTGCACCATCTTGCAACCTACGTTCCATCCCCTGCACCATCCTGCACATGACATTCCTTCTCTGCACCATCCTGTACCCAACATTCCATACCCTATACATCCTGCACCCTACGTTCCATTCCCTGTACCATGCTGCACCAAACATTCCATTCCCTGTACCATCCTGCACCCTATATTCCATCCCCTGTACCATCCTGCACCCTACACTCCATCCCCTGTATCATCCTGCACCTAACATTCCATCCCCTGTACCATCCTGCACCCTACATTCTATCCCGTGTACCATCCTGCACCCTGCATTCCATTCCCTGTACCATCCTTCACCCTACATTCCATCCCCTGCATCATCCTACACCCTACATTCCATCTCCTGTATCATCCTGCACCTACTTTCCATCCCCTATAACTTCCTGCACCCTACATTCCATCCCCTGTATCATCATGCAATCTACATTCCATCTCCTGTATCATCCTGCACTTTACTTTCCTTCCCCTGTACCATCCTGCACCCTATGTTCCTTCCCCTGTATCATCCTACACCCTATGTTCCATCACCTACATCATCCTGCACCCTACATTCATTCTCCTGTATCATCCTGCACCCTATTTTTCATCCCCTGTACCATCCTACACCCTACATTCCATCACCTGTATCATCCTGCACCCTACATTCCATCCCCTGTACCATCCTCCACCCTACGTTCCATCACCTATATCATCCTGTACTCTACGTTCCATCTCCTGTATCATCCTGCACCCTACATTCCATCCCCTGTATCATCCTGCACCCTAGATTCCATCCCCTGTAGCTTCTTGCACCCTACATTCCATCCCCTGTACCATCCTGCACCCTACATTCAATCCCCTGTATCATCCTGCACCCTACATTCCATCTCCTGTATCATCCTGCACCCTATTTTCCATGCCCTATACCATCGTGCACCCTACGTTCCATCACCTATATCATCCTGTACCTACATTCCATCTCCTGTATTATCCTGCACCCTACATTCCATCCCCTGTATCATCCTGCACCCTACATTGCATCCCTGTATCATCCTGCACCCTACATTCCATCCCCTGTATCACCCTGCACCCTACATTCCATTCTATGTACCATCCTGTACCCTACATTCCATCACCTGTATCATCCTGAACCCTACATTCCATCCTCTTTATCATCCTGCATCCTACATTCCAACACCTGTATCATCCTCAACCCTACATTCCATTCCCTGTATCATCGTGCAGCCTACATTCCATCAGTTTCTGGCATTCAGGATACCCATAGGCAACCACCATGGGCAATGATATGAGGAGGGTGGTAATGTTGAGGCAGGGCCAGCGTAGAGGTGAAACAGGCAGATGTTCAAACAGCATGGCCTGAGGAAGAACAGCTAGCAATAGCTTGAATCATGAAGCAGGGAGCCAAGGTCAACAGTTGACAGGCAGCACCTAACATCAAATGCAAAGAGCAAATTTACAACAAAATGATACTAAGGGATTAATATCAGAAATCAGGAGAATATCAAGTGAGAAGCGATGAGCAGCTTGAAGCAGGTCAATCCATAATCATCCTTTTCTGCAATCCCTCATGCAGTTCCTACATGTGGATCGGTTGCACATGGCTTTAAAAGGAGGCAGCTTCCGCTTTTGTTATTATGATTAAACCATCCAAGAATGAATTGCACAGAAAAATTAGAAGCTCGAAACCAAAAAAGATATTTCTCAATCAGTAGGCCATCCAGCCTTCAGTTCCTAGGGAAAGAGCTAAAATCTGAATTTCATATAATTTTAATACATCGTGAAACATTATTATTCATTTGATTGCTTTTTAACCATTTCAAAATGTAAAATACATTCCTACCTCACAGTCCAACGAAAGCAAGCAGCAAGGCTTGATTTGGTCTGAGTTTAGCAAACCTTGGTTTAGAAGGCCTCTGTATAAAATACAATCCCAGAATTAAAATTAGACCCTTTCCAGGGTATGAGTCACCTTCATATATGTGGTTCTTAATCCTATAGGCAAGTCAAAATCATTCACGGATTCTTCAAAACACACACACAAAAATTTTAAGAAAATCTTTCCAAATCTACCCAAGTAGAGTCTCTAGGGTTGGGAAAGTTATTCTATTGAATTACTATTTTTATATACTATAAATTATTATTATTTTTTTTATTTTTATCGAATCATAGCTGTGTACAATAATTCAATCATGGGGTACAGTGTGCGGGCTTCAGATACAATCGGAGATATTTTCATCAACCTGATTGTGATAACATTCAAGAGACTTTCTCATTACTATGTGAGAACATTTTTGATCCGTATTTAGAAGTTTCCTCCTAACCCTTCAAATATGCTCACAGGTGTGATCCCGCCCTTTATCCTCTCTTCCCCTACCTTCTCCCTCCCCTTCCCTCCCTCTCCCCTTTCCCTATCTTCTTGTGCAATAAATGGGTTGTAGCCTTCACTTGAAAGATATAAATTTGCCTCATATTAGGGATGTATACATTGGATACTTTTTCTGCCATTCTAGAGACACTTT
>CAUYRH010037066.1:0-18606 GCA_963574655.1 Perodicticus potto | reverse complement strand
GTCATTGTTGTTTGGCGGGCCCGGGCTGGATTCAACCCTGCCAGCTCAGGTGTACATGGCTGGCGCCTTAGCCCGTTGAGCCACAGGCACTGAGCCCTCAGCAATATTTTTTGAGATTTTCCCATGTCATCTTTATTGCTGAGTAGTAATCCTTTGTATGACTACACCACACTTGGTTTATCCATTCACTTTTTGATGTCATTTATATGTCTAGCCTTTCATCAATATCACAGTCTTGAGTTACCACAGCTTTGTACTTAATAGTAAATCTTGAAACCAAGTTAAAGAAGTTCTCCAATTTTGTTTTGTTTTTTTTTTGAGACAGTGTCTCTATGTCACCCTCAGGAGTATGCCATGGCATTACAGCTCATAGCAACTTCAAACTCTTGGGCTTAAGTGATTCTCTTGCCTCTCCCATGTAGCTGGGATTACCAGCGCCCGCTGAAACGCCCAGCTACTGTTTTTTGCTACGGTTGTCATTGTTGTTTAGTAGGCTCAGGCTGGGTTTGAACCAGCCCCAGTGTATGTGGTCTGTGCCCTAACCACCGAGCTATGGGTGCTGAGCCTCCAACTTTGTTCTTTATCAAAATTATTTCGGCAATTCTAGGTCCTTTGTATCTTTATGTAAATTTTTTTTTTTTTTTGAGACAGAGCCTCAAGCTGTCACCCTGGATAGAGCTGTGGCATCACAGCTCACAGCAACCTCCAATTCCTGGGCTCAAGCGAGTCTCCTGCCTTCGCCTCCCAAGTAGCTGGGACTACAGGCGCCTGCCACAACACCCAGCCATTTTTTGGTCATAGCTGTCGTCGTTTGGCGGGCCGGATTCGAACCGCCAGCTCAGGTGTATGCGGCTGGCGCCTTAGCCTGTTGAGCCACAGGCGCTGAGCCTATTTTTATGTAAATTTTAAGAATCAGCATATCAATTTATTTTTAAAAAGCTACTGGAATTTTTTTTCTTGGGGGTTTTTGGCCAGGGCTGGGTTTGAACCCACCACCTCTGGCATATGGGGCCAGTGCCTTACTCCTTTGAGCCATAGGTGTTGCCCAGCCTACTGGAATTTTGATTGCTGTTAGGTTGATTCTACAGATCAGCATGAACTGACATCATAATGCTGAGTTTTCTAATCCATGAGCATGCTATTATATATCTCATTAATTTAAATCTTAATTACTCTGAACAATATTTTGTAGCTTTTAGTGAACAGATCTTATGCTTTTTGTTAGTTTTACCACTATTTCATTTTTTAAAATATGTATATTATTTTTTACCTATCTCTTCAGTTCCCTGGAAGACGAATTTCATTTTTTGGTGCTATTATATATGGCATTTTATTTATTTATTTATTTATTTATTTATTTAAATTCAGGGGGGTATTTTTTAATTTATTTTGGGAGACAGAGTCACATTATGTCACCCTTGGTAGAGTGGCGTTACAGCTCACAGCAACCTCAAACTTTTGAGCTTAAGTGATTCTCTTGCTTCAGCCTCCCAAGTACCTGGGACTACAGGTGTCCGCCATAGCGCTGGGCTATTTTTAGAGACTGGGTCCCATTCTTACTCTGGCTGGTCTTGAACTTCTGAGCTCAGGTAATCCACCCACCTCAGCCTCCCAAAGTGCTAGGTTTACAGGTGTGCGTCACTGCACCTGGCCCCAGTAACTTTTTTCTAGATTAATTACGACTTCCTATATACATTTTCTGTGTTCCCTGAATCTAAGAATGTTAAGTTTTTTGATTGATTCGGGAATATGCTTTACTCTTATCCCTTCAAATATTGCCTTGGCTTCATTCTCTTAATTCTTTCTTGCTGGAACTCTTCTCTGTATTCTCCATGTCTCTCAACTTTTCCTCATATTTTCCATTTTTTAATCTTTCTTTCTTTTTTTTTTTGAGACAGAGTTCCACCATGTCACCCTCGGTAGAGTGCCATGGCATCACAGCTCACAGCAACCTCAAACTCTTGGGCCCAAGTGATTCTCTTGCCTCAGCCTCCCAAGCAGCTGGGACTACCGGCGCCCACCACAATGCTGGCTATTTTCTGATTGCAGTTGTTTAGCTGGCCCCAGCTGGGTTCGAACCCGCCACCCTCAGTGTATGTGGCCGGCGCCATAACCACTGTGTTACGGGCACTGGGCCCATTTTTTAATCTTTTGTATACTGCATTGTGAATCGTTTCTTCATATTTATCTTCCATTTTACAAATTCTCTCCTCAGAATCTATTTTTAATCTATTTAGGCCAGGTGAAGTGGCTCACACCTGTAATCCTAGCCACACTCTGAGAGGCCAGAAGTGGATTGCTTGAGCTCAGGAGCTCAAGACCAGCCCGAAAAAGAGTAAGATTCTGTTTCTACTAAAAAAGTAGAAAAATTAGCTGGGCATTGTGGCGTACACCTGTAGTCCCAACTACTCAGAAGACTGAGATAAGAGGATCACTTGAGCCTAAGAGGGGAAGACTCCAGAGTAAGACTCTGTTTCAGAGTTTCCACTCCAGAAAAAACAAAGAAAGAAAAAAAGAACTTACTCTATTTAACCTGTCCACTGATTTTTTTTTTTTTGAGACAGGATCTTACTCTGTTGCCTTGGGTAAAGTGCTGTGGCATCACAGCTCATAGCAACCTCAAACTCTTGGGCTTAAGTGATTCTCTTGCCTCAGCCTCCCAAGTAGCTGGGACTACAGGTGCCTGCCACAATGCCTGGCTATTTTTTGTTGCAGTTGTCGTTGTTGTTTAGCTGGCTTGGGCTGGTTTTGAACCCACCAGCCTCAGTGTTTGTGGCTGGTGCTGTAACCACTGTGCTACAGGCGCTGAGCCTATTCTTTTAATTTCTACAAACTCTTTTTAGTTTTCGAATATACTTAGCTATTAAAGTCCCTCATACTACAACTTCCCCCACCCCTTTTTTTTTTGAGATAGAGTTTCACTTTGTCGCCCTCAGTAAAGTGTTATGACATGACAGCTCACAGCAACTTCAAACTCTTGGGCTCAAGCAATTCTCTTGTCTCAGCCTCCTGAGTAGCTGGGACTACAGGCACCCACTACAATGCCTGGCTATTTTTAGAGACAAAGTCTCGCTCTGGCTCAGGTTGGTCTTGAACCCGTGACCTCAGGCAATCCAGCCAGGTGCCTTAGCTTCCCTGAGTGCTAGGATTACAGGTGTGAGCCGGCCCTCCCCACCGCCCAGCCCCCGCCTTTTTTTGAGACAGGGCCCCAGTTACTGAAGAGGCGTCACTGTAACTCACCAGAACCTCAAATTCCTGGACTCAAGCAATTCTCCTGCCTTAGTCTCCTGAGTAGATAGGTCTAGAGGTGCATGCCACTGCGTAGGGCTAATTTTTCTGTTTTTTGTAGAGACATGATCTTGCTTTTGTCAGGCTGATCTCAAACTCCTGGCCAAGTAATCCTTCTGGTCAGGGTCCCAAAGTACTAGGATTATAGGTATGGGCCACCAAACCTGGCCTATAAATAACCCCACTTTTGTTAAATATATTAAACTTGTACTATTATATATTTGGAAGTCTTCATGCATCTTAACTTTTTTGAGACAGTGTCTTACTCTGTTGTCTGGGCTAAAGTGCTGTGGTGCCGATCTAGCTCACAGCAATCTCAAACTCCTGCCTCTGCCTTCTGAGTGGCTGGGACTATAGGTACCTACCACAGAGATAATTTTTCCATTTTTAATAGAGATCGGGGTCTTGTTCCTAGTCTTGATCAAGCTGATCTCAAATTCCTGAGCTCAAGAAATCCTCCCATCTTGTCTTCCCTGAGTGGTAGGATTATAGGCTGGGCGACTGTGCCTAGCCTGCATCCAACTTTTCTGACTGTTGTTTCTGTGGTCTTTTTGCCCATGGTGACATGTTTCCTCAAGTGTTTTATGATTTTTAACACTTTAGTACATGTGACTTACCTGTGGGCACCTTATCTGTGGGAATTCTTTAAAGCCTGCGTAGAAGACATGCTGCTTCAAAGAGGAGTTGCATTTAGCTTTGCTTTCTGAGACAAATGAAAAATTCTCAGCCTGAGTATAAAAGGATAAAAATCCATGCAGCAGCTTCTTTATGCTTCCAAATTCTTCGAGAGGTATTTCTCCCTCTTTAGCCATTATAAAACAGAGAACCGACCTGTTACAGAGTGGGTGTATTTGTATACTGAGGGTGGAGTCTTTGGGGACTTGGATTTGAATGGATGTCTCCTAGGACCTTCCCACACTGACCAGGCCCTAGTCTTTGTCTCCTGTTTCTTGTATCCCTCCCCAGTCTATTTTTCTTTTTTTTTTTTTTTTTGAGACAAAGCCTCAAGCTATCAGCCTTGGTAGAGTGCCGTGGCATCACAGCTAACAGCAACCTCCAACTCCTGGGCTCAAGCGAGTCTCCTGCCTCTGCCTCCCAAGTAGCTGGGACTACAGGCGCCCGCCACAACGCCTGGCCATTTTCCTCCCCAGTCTACATGGAGGCTGCACAGCATCAGGCTTCAATCACCCCAGTGGCTCAGGTGCTTCCTCTCTGGATTTTGGCTTTTATTTCTTTTTTTACCTCTGAGGGTTACTTACTTTCCTGACAGTTTATCAGTGCTTTTAGAATATTACAGCCAGCATGTTTTAGATATTTTCAGTGGGAGGACTGCTCAGAGTATTCCACTGCTATGTGGTAAGACACCAAGTCTAAGAGACTTTTTCACTGTATATGTCTACTATTCAGGAAAGAGGAAAGCGGGGGAAAAAACTGTGCTCCTCTCCAACAACCGTACCTGAGTGACAGTTCTGAAATCTGTCCCTGCAGTAGATTTAACTTTTGAACATGACGTCTACAGTCAGCACCAGCGCCCTCGGCGTAAGCCTGAGAAACAAAAAGCATATTAAGTTTAAAAAGTGTTGGCAGAATGCTAAGAAACAGATCTATTTGAGATGCATCTCAGGGAAGACAAAGCTACAAGGCCCAAAGACACCTAAAGCAGCATTAGGGAACCCTAGACTGACCACTTTGTCTAGAATGACTTAAAACCTAAGAGGCTCTGGAACTAAGAGCTTAGGTCTGTCTGGCTGTCTCATTGGTGCCTTTAACTTCACCTATAAAATCCAAACTCAACTCAAAGCCTTACACAAAATGGTTAATGAATGTGAACAAAAAGTTCCCAAGAAGTAACACATATTTCCAAAAAATATGTGAACTGATACTTACCCTCACTGATAATAAAAGGAACACAAAATAAAATGAGATGCTTTTAATTTCTACAAACCTTTTTTATTTTTGAGACAGAGTCTCATTATGTCACCCTGGGTAGAGTGCTGGGGCATCGCAGCTCACAACAACCTCAAACTCTTGGGTTTAAGTAATTCTCTTGCCTCAGCCTCCCAAGTAGCTGGGACTACAGGCACCCACCACAATACCCGGCTATTTTTCTGTTGCAGTTGTCGTTGTTGCTTAGCTGGCGTGCGCTGGGTTCCAAACCCTCCAGCCTCAGTGTATGTGGCCAGAGCTGTAACCACTGTGCTACAGGTGCCAAGTGTAATTTCTACAAATTCTTTTGGGTTGTTTATTTATTTATTTATTTGCAGTTTTTGGCTGGGGTTGGGTTTGAACCTGCCAACTCTGGCAAATGGGGCCGGTGCCATACTCCTTTGAGGCACAGGTGCTGCCACTTTTTGGTTATTTTTCAAATATACTTAAGGCCAGGCACCGTGGCTCAGGCCTATAATCCTAGAACTCTGGGAGGCCCAGACAGATGGACTGCCTAAGCTCACAGGCTCCAGACCAGCTCAAGCAAGAGCCAGACCCCACCTCTAAAAACAGTCAGGCATTATGGCAGGCACCTGTAGTCCCAGCTACTTGGGAGGCTGAGGCAAGAGAATTGCTTGAGCCCAAGAGTTTGAGGTTGCTATGAGCTATGACGCCATGGCACTGTACCAAGGGTGACAAAGTAACACTCTGTCTCAAAAAAACAAACCAAAAAAGCCCCGGTGCCCACGGCACAGTGGTTATGGCAACGGCCACATACACCAAGGCTGGTGGGTTCAAACAATGGCAACTGCAACAACAACAAAATAGTCTGGTGTTGTGGTGGGTGCCTATAGTCCCAGCTACTTGGGAGGCTGAGGCAAGAGAATTGCTTAAGCTCAAGAGTTTGAGGTTGCTGTGAGCTGTGATGTCACAGCACTCTACCAAGGGCGGCATAGTGAGACTCTGTCTCAAAAAGAAAAACAAACAAACAAACAAAAAAATATATATATTTAGCTATTTTTGAAAGTCATTAATTCAGCCAGGAAGTATTTTATTGAGCACCTATTATGTGCCAGGCCCTGGTTTAGGTGTGAACAATACAACAGTGGACAAAACTCCCTGCCATGAGGAGCTCATATTTCAGTGGGAGGAGACAGGCAATAATCAAATGAGTGAAATCTATGGCCTATCAGATGGCAGTAAGTACTCCTGAGAAAAAAGGCAATGAAAGGGGCTGGGGTAGGAAGAGGGACAATTCTCCATGGGCTGTTCAAAGTGGTTAAGGCATGCAGAACTGAGATGGTGACGTGTGAGCACACATCGGAAGACGTGAGGGAGCAACCTCCGTTAGACGTCTGCAGGAAGAACATTCAGTAGAAGCAACGACATGGAAAGGAGCGCAAAGACCTCTGGGCTGGCATTTTGAGGAACAGTGAGGAGGCCAGTGGCTGGAGCTGGGTGTTTTAGGAGACGGTGAGGGCTGAAATTTGAGAGTGTGGGCCCATCCCCGGGCAGAATCAGCATCGCAGGCCTGAGACCTCCTCTGTTGTTGCCATCTTTAAATTCCTAGTAATTTTGTTTTGGGATTCACAGAGGGTACAAAGAATTAGGTTACACTGATCCCATCTATTAGGTAAAGTCCCTCTTATAATTGTGTCCCACTCCCAAGTGTGTCCTACACCGTGACCCCCCAAAATTCCTAATAATTTGATCTTTGGGTCAGACACTGCGGCTCACGCCTGTAATCCTAGCACTGTGGGAGGCCGAGGTGGGAAGACTACTTGAGCTCAGGAGTTCCAGACCAGCTGGAGTAAAGCGAGACCTCATTTCTACTAAAAACAGAAAAATTAGGCAGGTGTTGTAGTACTTGCCCATAGTTCTAGCTACTCCAGAAGCTGAGACAGAGGATTGCTTCAGCCCAGGGGTTTGAGGTTGCTGTGAGCTTTTATGCCACAGCACTCCTACCTAGGGCAACAGAGTGAGACTCAAAAAAAAAAAAAAAAAGGTTAGGTTGGGTATGGTAGCTCATACTAGTAATCCTAGCACTCTGGGAGGGTGAGGCGGGTGGATCCTGTGAACTTAGGAGTTTAAGACTAGCCTGAGTAACAGCAAGACCCCATTTCTACTAAAAGAAAAACTACCTGAATGTGGTGGCAAGCACCTGTAATCCCAGCTACTCTGGAGACTGAGGCAGGATAATCACCTGAACCAAGGAGTCTGAAGTTGCTGTGAGCTACAATGCCTTGGCACTCTACCAGGGCAAGAGAGTCAGACTAGTGCTCCAGTGGCATAATCGGTTAGCCCATAGTAACTATGGCCTGCGTCAAGAGAGTGAGACGGTCTCAAAAAAAAAAAAAAGTGGGGGGGCAGCACCTGTGGCTCATCGAGTAGGGCGTCGGCCCCATATACCGAAGGTGGCGGGTTCAAACCCGGCTTTGGCTGAACTGCAAAAACAAAAATAGCCGGGCGTTGTGGCGGGTGCCTGTAGTCTCAGCTACTCGGGAGGCTGAGGCAGGAGAATTGCCTAAGCCCAGGAGTTGGAGGTTGCTGTGAGCTGTGTGACACCACGGCACTCTACCGAGGGCAATAAAGTGAGACTCCGTTTCTACAAAAAAAAAAAAAGGTTATTTCAGGTTTGGCCAGGCATGGTGGCTCACACCTGTTAATCCTAGCACTTTGGGAGGCCAAGGCAGATAGATTGCTTGAGCTCAGGAATTTGAGACCAGCCTAAGCATGAGAGAGACCCAGTTGCTATTGAAAAAATTGAAAAATTAGTCTCGGTGCCTGTAGCTCAACGGGCTAAGGCGCCAGCCACGTATACCTGAGCTGGCGGGTTCAAATCCAGCCCGGGCCCGCCAAACAATGGTGGCTGCAACCTAAAAAAAATGGCCAGGCGTTGTGGCGGGCACCTGTAGTCCCAGCTGCTCGGGAGGCAGAGGCAGGAGACTCGCTTGAGCCCAGGAACTGGAGGTTGCTGTGAGCTGTGATGCCATAGCACTCTATCCAGGGTTGACAGCTTGAGGCTCTGTCTCAAAAAAAGAAAAAAGAAAAAAATTAGCCAGACATGCTGGCGCATGCCTATGGTCCCAGCTACCTAGATGACTGAGGAAAGCAGATTGCTTGAGCCCAGGAGTTTGATGTTGCTATGATACCATGCCACTGTCTCAAAAAAAAAAGCTTTCCTAAATTTAAAAAAAAAAGAAAAGAAAAGAAAAATTAGCTGGGTATTGTGACACATCCCTGTAGTCCCAGGTACTTTGGGACGTTAAGATAGGAGAATCTCTCGAGTACAGGAGTTTGAGGTTGCTGTGAGCTATAATGATGCCACTGAGCTTTACTTGGCAGAGTAAGACTCTGTTTTAAAAAATTTTTTTGTTTTTAGGCAGTGCCTGTGGGTCAGTGGATAGGGCGCCGGCCCCATACACCAAGGGTGGCAGGTTCAAATCTGACCCTGGCCAAACTATAACAAAAAGTAGCTGGGCATTGTTGCAGGCGCCTATGGCCCTAGCTACTTGGGAGGCTGAGGCAAGAGAATCATCTAAGCCCAGGAGTTACAGGTTGCTGTGAACTGTGATGCCACAGCACTCTACCAAGGGCAGTAAAGTGAGACTCTGTCTCAAAAAAAAATAAAAAAAAATTTTCTTTTTGATCTTTAAACCTGTGTTTTATAGGTGAAGAGTTAATGGGACAGGCCGGGCGAGGTGTCTCACACTTGTAATCCTAGCACTCTGGGAGGCTGAGAGGGGTGGATTGCTAGAGCTCAGGAATTTGAGACCAGCCTGAGCAGTAGTGAGATGCCATCTCTACATGAAACAGAAAAAAGTAGCCAGACATTGTGGCAAGTGCCTGTCATCCTCCAGCTACTCGGGAGGCTGAGGCAGTAAGATTGATCACTTACCTCCTCGGAGTTTGAGGTTGCTGTGAGGTATGACACCACAGCACTCTACCCAGGGCGACGACAGTAGACTTTGTCTCAAAAAAAGTGGCTTGAGGTGGCACCTGTGGCTCAGTGAGTAGGGCACTGGCCCCAAATACTGAGAGTGGTGGGTGCAAAACAGCGCCGGCCAAACTGCAACAAAAAAATATCCGGGCATTGTGGCGGGTGCCTGTAGTCCCAGCTACTCGGGAGGCTGAGGCAAGAGAATCGCCTAAGCCCAAGAGCTGGAGGTTGCTGTGAGCTGTGACACCACGGCACTCTACTGAGGGTGACAAAGTGAGACTCCGTCAAAAAAACCAAAAAAAACCAGTGGCTTGGTGACTGTAGCTCAGCAGCGAGGGCGCCAGCCACAAACACTGGACCTGGCAGGTTTGAATCTAGCCCAGGCTTGCCAAACAATGACAACTACAACCAAAAAACAGCCAGGCATTGTGGCGGGCACCTGTAGTCCCAGCTAGTAGGGAGGTTGAGGCAAGAGAATCGCTTAAGCCCAAGAGTTTGAGGTTGCTGTCAGCTACTACGCCACAGCACTCTACCCAGGGCAACAGTGAGACTGTCTCAAAAAAAAAAAAAAAAAAGTAATGGAACAAAGAACCCATCTTTGAGTAGATACACCCACTACACGTCTGCAGTTCCTCACCACCCACTCTGTGGAGAACATTGTTTTTTGATTTTGGAGACAAGAGTTTCACTCAGTTGCCCTGGGGTTGAGTGCCATGGTGTCATAGCTCACAACAACTTCAATCTCTTGGACTCAAGTGATTCTCTTGCCTCAGCCTCCTGAGTAGCTGGGTCTACAGGCACCCACTACAACGCCCAGCTATTTTTCAGAGACAGGGTCTTGGTCTTGCTCAGGCCAGTCTTGAACTCCTGAGCTCAGGCAATCCAACTACCTCGACTGAGAGCATTCTTTATTTTTCAGAAAGAATGTCTTGCTCTATTGGCCAGGCTATAGGGCAGTTCATTGCAACCTCCAACTTCTGGGCTTAAGCAATCCTCTTGCCTCAGCTTCCCCAGGACCTGGAACTCCAGATATGTGACACCACACCCAGCTAATTTCAGAAAGTGTTCTTGATGCCCCATGAGCAGATAATTCCCGTGGACTTATGGTGCGTAGGAGCTAGTAAGTCAGGTGTAAACTGAGAACCAACCATTGTTTTCAGCAACAAGGAGATCATTGCTGACTTTGACTTGAGCAATTTTAGTGGATGGGTGGGGGAGCTGGGTGGGAAGCAGTCCTGTTCAGAACACATTCAGGTGAATCAAGAAGAAATGGAACAGGAAATGGCAAAGTTGAAAAAGACTGACAACCCAGTTCTGGCGCAGTAGGGACAGTAGGGACGCGCTCTCCCGGAGGGCATAAGTGCTGGCTGAATACTAAAATGCATTCTCTCCTACATGAGCACAAAACCAGATAGACTTCATTCTTTAGTCTGCCTGTGGTCAGGGGTGTTGATGAGACCAGGCTCTTCCCAGTGGAATGTCAACTTCTTCCAGGCCTTGTCCTAAAAGCCTCCCAGTTAGCTCCTCCATGCTCTTACCCCTTTCAGTGGTTGGAGGCAGCTGCAGTAAGTCTTACAGAATAAAAGAGCCTTACAATGACAGAGGCCCCTCCCCGCCCAACAAAAAAGAATGACAGAAGCCTGGATACCTGAGCAACCACACCAACAGTGCCCTGTGGACCTTAATGTCCTCCTAAGACTGCTATAAGAGCAAGAGAAACACATTCTATTGTGTCAAGCCACTTCAGTTTGGGTATTTGTCACTGCAGCCAAGTCAGCCTTAAGTCATGCACCATAGCACAGGCATAGAGGCATGAGAGAAAGGTGAAGCCTTCTTCCAGAATTCAGAAATGTGTATGACATCTAAGACAAGCAGCAGTCACTATGTGGGGGGTCTGCCTAGCGAATGAGCCAGTCCCTGTCCCTGTCTAAGACCCCATCTCAGTTAATAGGATCATGGGGGACATCTGAGTCAGCCTGGGCCAAATGGAGGGCTTCTCCCAGGAGTTAGTAACTGGGACTCAGCTATTGCAGGTGGCTTGAAAGGAGATTCTGTGGACTCTGAGCAGAAAATGTTACTGTGAACTGTCTAGGGAGAAACGGGAAGGGATAAAGAGAAAGGGGAGGAAAAATACAGAAAGAAGCTAGGTGAAAGCAGAAGGGAAGGAAAAGCTAATGCCTGGCTTGATGGAAGCTGTTCTGTTTTTTGGGGTTTTTTTGAAACAGAGTCTCACTTTGTGGCCCTGGTAGAGCGTCATGGAGTCATTCTAGCTTACAGCAACCTCAAATTCTTGGGCTCAAGTGATCCTCTGGCCTGAACCGCCTGAGTAGCTGGGACTATATAACACCTCCATGATACCCAGCAAGTTTTTCTATTTTTAGTAGAGATGGGGTCTTGTTCTTGCTCAGGTTGGTCTCAAACTCCTAAGCTCAAGCAATCCACTGAGCTTGACCTCCCAGACGGCCAAGATTACAGGTGTGAGCCACCACACCCAGCAGCTATTCAGTTCTTGGGGTCAGTTCTCTAAGAGATCAGGGATGAAGTTCTGTCTTTGTATTCCCTAAGACACTTCGTTTCTTTGCCAGCACATTTTTTTTTCCTTTGCTAAAGCCATTGTGAAGTGATTTTGTGTATGACCTGCAAGTAAAAGAAATTTGGAAGATATCCACTAAAACAACAACTTATAAAACTTTGTCCTTAAGGAAATAGTAAATATAATAGCTGGCCAAATAAACTAAAAAACTTCATTACAGAGTTGTACAAAACAGTGAAAAGGAAAATTAGGCTAAAAGTCATTAGTGTGGGAGGGATTACTTATTCATTTATTCGACAGAGTACCGGGTAGGTGTCAGCATTGCACTGGGTGCTGAGGACACATCAATAAATAAAATACAAAATGCCTCTGCTTTCATGGAGCATACAGTGTGATAGGCAATATCTGCATAAACACACTGATACGTAATTTCCCATAGGATACTGAGAAGAGGGAAGGGAACCCCAACAATAAGCACAAAGGCCCCAAGAGGAAGAAAGTGTGGACTGTTTCAAGATCCGAAATAAAGCTACTCTGTTTTTTTTTGTTTTTTTTTAAGAGACAGAGTCTTACTTTGTCACCCTTGGTAGAGTGCTGTGGTGTCACAGCTCACAGCAACCTCTAGCTCTTGGGCTTAGGTGATTCTCTTGCCTCAGCCTCCTGAGTAGCTGGGATAGCAGGCGCCTGCCACAACGCCCAACTATTTTTTTGCTGCAGTTTGACCAGGGCTGGGTTTGAACCCACCACCCTCAGGTATATGGGGCCGGCACCCTACTCACTAAGCCACAGGCGCCACCTACTCTGGTTATAGAAGCAGGTGAATAAAGGCAGTTCTAATAAAGTAGGGTGTGGGATAGGCTGTGGTACTGAGTTTAGGTAGGACACAGGGATGGGCTTGAAGAGATGTGCTCAGTGTCAAGTGAGAAAAGCATGCTAGATGAGAGGATTTACACCATGCTGCCCCCTGTCCAGGGCTCCCTGACTGCCTCCACTTCCCCAGCCCACTCTCTCCTATACCCCTGGATCCACCAATAGCCCCTGTCTACTCCTGCTGGATCTGATTACCCTGTTATCTCTGAAAGGCCTAACCTTCCCTTTCACTGTGCTCAGTCTGGTTTAAATTTATATGTGTATGTTTGTGTGTGGTTTCTTTTCCCCTTCCACAACACAGCATCTGCAAGAGCAAGAATGACAATGGTCGCAATCTGCACTGTTTGCCACTGTGCCTGGCACATAGAAGGTACTCAACTTGCTGAATCAAGAAACAAATACAGTACCTTTCAAGGTACTGCTCCATCCATTTTCCTTCTTGAAGAACAGGAACCTAGGGAGCAGGGGCTCTGTACCTGGTAAACTTGGTGTGAAGAAAATGGCACCACCTGTGGCCTGCTGGGGCTCCATTTAGAAACCCTTGTGCAGGTGGAGTCCCACCTGCGCTGTTTCTCAGGACTTACCCGCACAAAGGACTGCTTCTCGCCACAAGCTTTGCATGTCCACTTGATACTCTTTTTCACCTACAATGAAATTTTAGAAATAACTCAGATAATTATTTTATTTTTTGTGACAGTCTCTCACTTTGTTGCCCCTTGGTAGAGTGCCATGGCATCAGCTCAAAATGTCAAACTCTTGGGCTCAAGCGATTCTCTTGTATCAGCCTCCCAACTAGCTGGGACTACAGATACCCATGACAACACCTAGCTTTTTTTTTTTTTTTTCAGAGATGGGGTCTTGCTCTTATTCTTGCTTAGGCTGGCCTTGAACTCCTGAGTTCAGGCAATCCACCTACCTTGGCCTCCCAGAGTGCTGGGATTACAGACATGAGCCACTACGCATGGCCTTCAGATAATTATTTAAAACTAAATATAACTGGATCAGAAATAATTTTAAAAGACCAGTGGAAAAGAGGTCAGAAATAAACCAACACATATGTGTGAAAATTTAGTATATTATAAAGGTGGCACTGCTGGGAAAACTGGTTATCCATATGAAACAAAACCAAGTTGGGCTCCGCACACTGGTGTGAGCCTGTAATCCCAGCTATTAGGGAGACTGAAGTGGGAGGACTGCTTGAGCCCAGGAGTTCAAGGTTATAGTAAGCTATAATTGTATCATGTACTAAAGCCTGAGTGACAGAATTAGACCTTATCTCTAAAAAAAACAAATTTAAAAAATAATAGCTTTTATAAAAGCAAATATCTAGACAATTGATGAAGAGTCATTTGTAATAGCCATAAAGAAAATATTGCCAAGGGACACCAAAACTGCTTGAAGAGGGAGGTGCCTATGGCTCAAAGGAGTAGGGTGCCGGCCCCATATGCCAAAGGTGGCGGGTTCAAACCCAGCCCTGGCCAAAAACTGCTTGAAGAAACGTAATAAAAAATGCATATCATTACAAAGATGTCTAGGTTTATGCAGAAAGACTCTGTTGTAGGGAATTAGAGAGCAGTGACATCATCATAGCTCACTGCAGCCTCAAACTCCTGGCCGCAAGGATTCTACTGCTTCAGTGTCCCCAGTAGCTAATTTTTCTATTTTTTATTTTATTTTATTTGAGACAGTCTCACTATGTTGCCCTGGGTAGAGTACTGTGGTGTCACAGCTCACAGCAACCTCAAACTCTTGGGCTTAAGCGATTCTCTTGCCTCAGCCTCCCAAGTAGCTGGGACTATAGGTGCCTGCCACAGTCCTCAGCTATTTTTTTGCTGCAGTTGTCATTGTTGTTTAGCTGGCCCAGGCCAGGTTCAAACCTGCCAGCCTTGGTGTATGTGGCCAGTGTTGTAACCACTGTGCTCCATGCACCGAGTCCCATTTTTCTCTTGTTGAAAAGATGGGGGTCTCGCTCTTACTCAGGCTGGTCTTCAACTCCTGGCCTCAAGAGATACTCCTGGTGTTGGCTTCCCAGAGTTCTAGGATTATAGGCATGAGCCACCGTGCCCGGCCCTTTCCTGACTTTTTAAACATTATAGTTTTAATTTTAAAAAAATTTTTTTGAAACAGAGTTACCCTCAGTAGAATGCCGTAGCGTCACAGTTGACAGCAACCTCAGACTCTTGGGCTTAAGCGATTCTATTGCCTCAGCCTCCCAAGTAGCTGGGACTACAGGTGCCTGCCACAACGCCCAGCTATTTTTTTGTTGCAGTTGTCATTGTTGTTTAGCTGGCCCGGGCCAGGTTTGAACCCACCAGCCTCAGTGTATGTGGCCGGTGCCATAGCCACTGTGCCATGGGCACTGAGCCCCATTGCATTTTTAAAATTAATTTATTTAGTTTTTGAGACAGTCTCATTCTGTTGCCCTGGGTAGAGTGCTGGGGCCTCATAGCTCACAGCAACCTAAATTACTGAGCACAAGTGACCCTCTTGCCTCAGCACCCTGAGTAGTTGGAACTACAGGCACCTGCCAATGCCCATAGTTTTTCTTTTTTTTTGCTGTTTTTGGCCAGGGCTAGGTTTGAACCCGCCACCTCCGGCATATGGGGCCAGCGCCCTACTCCTTTGAGCCACAGGCGCTGCCCAGTTTTTCTATATTTTTTAGAGACAGAGTCTCACTTTATCACCCTTAGTAGAGAGCGTGGGGTCACAGCTCACAGCAACCTCCAACTCCTGGGCTTAGGCGATTCTCTTGCCTCAGCCTCCCGAGTAGCTGGGACTACAGGCGCCCATCACAACGCCAGGCTATTTTTTGTTGCAGTTTTACCTGGGCCGGGTTCGAACCCGCCACCCTCAGCATATGGGGCCGGCGCCCTACTCACTGAGCCACAGGCACCGCCCGAGCTTTTCTATTTTTACTGGAGACGAAGTCTTGCTCTTGCTCAGGCAGTCCACCCACCTCACCCTCGCAGAGTGCTAGGATTATAGGCGTGAGTCACCACGCCCAGCCTTTAACAAACATTTTATTTATTTATTTTATTTTATTTTTTTGTAGAGACAGAGTCTCACTTTATTGCCCTCAGTAGAGTGCCCTGGCGTCACACAGCTCACAGCAACCTCCAACTCCTGGACTTGGGCGATTCTCTTGCCTCAGCCTCGCGAGTAGCTGGGACTATAGGCACCCGCCACAACACCAGGCTAATGTTTGTTTAATTTTTATTTGTTTATTTTGAGACAGAGTCTCATTATGTCACCCTCGGTAGAGTGCCGTGGCGTCACAGCTCACAGCAACCCCCATCTCCTGGGCTTAGGCGATTCTTTTGCTTCAGCCTCCCGAGTAGCTGGGACCACAGGGGCCTGCCACAACGTCCGGCTACTTTTGTTTGTTTGTTTTGCAGTTCGCAGAGGCTGGGTTTGAACCCGCCACCTTCGGCATATGGGGCTGGCGCCCTATTCGCTGAGCGGGCACCGCCCTTAGCAAACATTTTAAAGAAGTCTGATGCTATCTTTTCTCGAGGCATAGCAGATTAGCAGATAACTAGGAGGAGGAACTATCAGAAGAAGATAAACTGACAGCATTAAGTGACATCAAGCAGGAAGCCAGAGAATGATCCAGAAAAGATTAGGTTAACTGACATCCTCTGTCTTGGGCGCTGAAAACGTGGGCAGTAAATACATTTTAGAAACTACCCTGCTTAAAATACTCCGGGCAAGGTCGGTGTGGTGGCTCACACTGTAGTCCCAGCTACCCGACAGTCTGAGGAGAGAGGATCGCTGGAGCCCAGAGTCCGAGGCTGCAGTGGGCTATGATTGCGCTCCTGCACTCCAGCCTTGGCGACAGAGGGTCACCTTGTCTTAAAAAACAAAAAACAGGGGCAGGGCCTGTGGCTCAAAGGAGTAGGGAACCGGCCCCATATGCCGGAGGTGGCGGGTTCAAACCCAGCCCCGGCCAAAAACTGCAAAACAAAAAAACAACCCAACCCAACCCCCCCTTCCCCCCAAAACTCCTAGCGTCCAGTGGTTTATGCTTTGGCCAGCAGCCATCAAATCCGTCCCCCCAGGAGAATAAAGACGGGGCAAAGCCACGGAGGGCCACCAGAGGGCGCCCAGCCGTCCACCAGGAACGCTTCAATGGTACATCCAACGGCTTCCCCTCTAGTCTCAGTTTTAAAAACTATCACCTCTTTGGGTTTAAAGTGAGAGTCACTCTGGGGGCTAGGTTCTGCATAAGAGATTCTGTCCGCAACCCGGCTCCCTAACTATCTGATATCATTCACGAGAGGTCGCCTCTGCAGAAACCATTACCTCTGGTTCCTACAAGAACCAAGCAAAAAACGAAATCGAAATGCCCAGAACGACGTCATGGGATAAGAGACATCCGCGAGACGCTGTCCTCACTGGGTACTAAGGGACCATCCCGTAACAATCGCTGCCACTTATTCCGGTCCCAGGAAGATCCCGCTGCCTCACGAGAAAACGCGCGCGGCCCAGTCGCAACCCATCCGCCATCTCCGCGCTGGAGGAGGGGTGGCCGGCGCCCGCCGACCTGGTGCGCCTGGAAGAGGCGGCAGCTACAGCACCGCAAGACCCGAACCCGCTGAGAGGTCGCCATCGCGGACTCCTTCGCCACCAACTCCGTAGCCGCCTGGCGTGCGCTCCTGCGCTCCCGCTCCGCGCTCCGGCTCCGCCTCCCGCTACCCTGACGCGCGCCTGCGCCCTACGCCCTACGCGCCGGCCCGCTCGGGCTCCTCCCACCCACGCACGCTCCCGCTCGTCCAGTTCCCTCGCCTGACGTGCGCGTGCACCACAGCTCTCTGGCCCGCCCCGCTGAGCTCCCGGCTCTCTCTGGGCTGTGTCTGGTGGGCGAGTCCTGAGCTCGGAAGGGCTCCGACGGTCTTGCTGCTGCGTAGTTCGCTGTCCCGGTGGGCTTGGGTCAGCCAGCTCGCCGACTCAGTGTGGGACCCTGGATCGGTTCCCGTCTCTTCCTGAGCCTGCGTCTCCTCCTGGCCTCGCCGGGAAGAGTGCAGCTGGCACCGGCAGGGCCTCCGCAGCCTTGGAGTGCAGGGGCGCGGGGAGTAGGGGACAGAGCGGGCAGTTAGTCCTGGAGCCGGATCTCATAGAACTCCGGGGAAAACGGAGGCAGCTCACCAGCCCCACACTTCCCAGAGAGGGAGACGGGGACGGGAGGCGATTGAAACGAAAAGCGAGCCCGCCGGCGGCCGGGGGAGGCCCCCTCGGACTCTGCTCCGGGACGTGTCCGAGCGAGGTCAGCTCTGGGCAGGGGGAATATCGCGGTTCTGCCTCAGTAACTCCAGGACCCTAACTCCACCTTACAAGAAAAAACATATGTACATGATTTTTTTTTTTTTTTTTTTTTTTTTTTTGAGACAGAGCCTCAAGCTGTCGCCCTGGATAGAGTGCTGTGGCATCACAGCTCACAGCAACCTCCAATTCCTGGGCTCAAGCAAGGCTCTTGCCTCTGCCTCCCAAGTAGCTGGGACTACAGACGCCCGCCACAATGCCCAGCCATCTTTTGGTTGCAGCCGTCATTGTTATTTGGCGGGCTTGAGCTGGATTCGAACCCTCCAGCTCAGGTGTACGTGGCTGGCACCTAAGCCCGTTGAGCCACAGGTGCCAAGCCTAAAAAGACAACTCTTAAAATACATTTTGCCATTTTTCAGACCTTTACTCCTGTTACACTATGACAAAGAAAAAAGAGGTCCGATGTTGTTTCTCTATAAATGTTAACTATTATTTATTCCAAATTTCAAACATGGCTGATTTTAGTAAAGCTTTAAAATTCATTCCTGCTACTGCCCTTTCCCTTGAGTTGGCCTATACTGCTGAAATGTAAAGAGAGAAATTAGGGAGTTTTCTCTACTTGCAGTTCATAGCATTTCCCTATTTCTCACTCTTTGTTATCTTATGTCCTATTGCCTTCCCCTCATGCATATGTTGTAGTTGGATACATTGTGCAGCTCAAATGCACTATTTTTACTTTAGTGTTTGGAAATTTTGTAGTTCAAGATCACGTGGCTATAAATGAATAGGT
>CAUYRH010037062.1:0-25180 GCA_963574655.1 Perodicticus potto | reverse complement strand
CAGTGGCATCCCAGCTCACAGCAACCTCCAATTCCTGGGCTTAAGCGAGTCTCCTGCCTCCGCCTCCCAAGTAGCTGGGACTACAGGCACCGGCCACAATGCCCGGCCATTTTTTGGTTGAAGCTGTCATTGTTGTTTGGCGGGCCCAGGCTGGATTCGAACCCGCCAGCTCAGGTCTACGTGGCTGGCGCCTTAGCCCGTTGAGCCACAGGCGCTGAGCCACATAAAGCAATTGTGACAATGCCACCTGGCAGTTGAGGAATCCTCAGAGACTCAGGTCACCCAGCAAAGCCACAGAGGACAGTGGTAACTCACTCAGGGTGACCCACTGGGGCAGAGAGGGTAGGGCATGGCAGTACCAGGCAGGTCCTGGCCTCCCCTGCAGGGTTGAGGGGTGAGGGCTAACTTAGCCCAGGAAAGACATGGAAGGTGAAGGGAGGAGTCCTGGGAAGAGTCCAGGCAGGGGACAAAACTTGCCCTGAGCCCCAAGTCTTTCCTGGCCTGGGTTGGCTCTGACTATCCCTAGAATGGAGAAAATGTGGCTGGGGGAGGGGTTGGGTCAAGTGCAGGTGACTGAGACCATGGTCTAGGGGGCAGCGCACTCAGGATATGAGGAGCCTGGGATCTCTCTGCAGGGAAGGAGATAAGGAGATAGAGAGACAGACAGAGAGAAACAGGAAGAGACTAGGATAGAGACAGAGAGACAGACAGAGACAGAGAGAGACACAGAGACAAAGAGATACAGAAAAAAAAGAGAAGGCTGGATGGGGTGGCTCATGCATGTAATCCTAGCACTCTGGAAGACTGAGGCGGGTGGATTGCCTGAGCTCACGTGTTTGAGACCGTGACCCAGAGCAAGACCTTGTCTCTAAAAATAGGTGGGCAGGCTCGGCGCCTGTGGCTCAACGGGCTAAGGCACCAGCCACGTACACCTGAGCTGGCGGGTTCGAATCCAGCCGGGGCCCGCCAAACAATAATGACGGCTGCAACCAAAAAGTGGCCGGGCGTTGTGGGCGGGCGCCTGTAGTCCCACCTACTTGGGAGGTGGAGGCAAGAGACTCGCTTGAGCCCAGGAATTAGAGGTTGCTGTGAGCTGTGATGCCACAGCACTCTATCCAGGTGACAGTTTGAGGCTCTGTCTCAAAAAAAATAAAAAAATAAAAAATTAAAAAAAAAACAGTTCTTTATAAAAATAGGTGGGCATTGTGGAGGTCTCAAACACGTGAGCCTTGCCTGTAGTCCTAGCTACTTGGGAGGCAGAGGCAACAGAATTGCTTGAACCAAGAGTTTGAGGTTGCTGTGAGCTATGGCACTCTACAAAGTGTGACGAAGTGAGACTTTGTCTCAAAAAAACAAAAAACAGAGAGAGAGGACACAGAAACAGAGACAGAAAGAAACACAGAGACATAGACACAGAGACAGAGAGCCAGAAAGAGACAGAGACAGAGGGCCAGAGATAGACAGAGACAGGGACAGAGAGAGACAGAGAAGGGAAGAAGAGGAAAGAAAAGCGAAAGGAGAGAGGCAGTTTCCTGGTGCCAGCTCAGGCTGAGTCCTAAGGGAAGAGGCTTAAAATAGCTGGCGGCTAGTTTTTCTAGGCAGGGGCTGAGCCTGGGTTTCTAGGGCTTGCAAGGGATGCCAAGCAGGGAGGGGGCAGAGACCCAGCTATCTGGGAGCTCACGGTTGTCCCTAGAGGGGAACATGGCCCATTCCCTCTTGGCTGTGGGAGTAGAAGAGGGGATTATCCATCTTGGAGTCTTCTAGTCCTGTCACTGGACAACTTCTCCTCTCCCATCCTCTTTCTTTCCCCACTCCCTTGGAAATTTGTTCTCATAGCCACCAGGGGAGTCCATTTTTTTTTTTTTTACTTTTTTTTTTTTTGAGACAGAGTCTCACTTATTAGTCCTCAGTAGAGTGTCGTGGCGTCACAGCTCACAGCAACCTCCAACTCCTTGGGCTTAGGCAATTCTCTTGCTTCAGCCTCCCAAGTACCTGGGATTACAGGCGACTGCCACAATGCCTTTCGCCACCCCAGGGGAGTCCATTTTTAAAAAGGTTTTTATTTGGCCAGGCATGGTGGTTCATGCCTATAAATCCTAGAACTCTGGAAAGCCAAGGCAGGAGAATTGCTTGAATTTAGGAGCTGGAGACCAGCGTAAGCAAAAGCGAGATCCCGTCTCTACTAAAAATAGAAAAACTAGCCAGGCATTGTGGCAGGCGCCTGTAGTCCCAGCTAACTGGGAAGGCTGATGCAAGAGGATTGGTCAGGCCCAAGAGACTGAGGTTGCTGTGAGCTATGACAACTGGGGCACTATACTCAGGATGACAAAATAAGACTCTTCCTCAAAAAAAAAAAAAAAAAAAAAAATATATATATATATATATATATACACACACATATACACACACACATGTATGGCTGGATGAGGTGGCTAACACCTATAATCCCAGCATTCTGGGAGGCTAAGGAGAATGGATTGCCTGAGCTCAAAGGTTCAAGACCAGCCTGAGCCAGAGCAAGACCCCTCCTCTAAAAAATTAAAAAAATTAAAATAAAATAAAAAATAGCCAGGCATTGTGGCGAGCACCTATAATCCCAGCTACTTGGGAAGCTGAGGCAAGAGAATCGCTTGAGCCAGAGTTAGAGGTTGCTGTGAGCTGATGCCAGGGCACTCTACTAAGGGCAACAAACTGAGACTCTGTCTCAAAAACAAAAATGAAACAAACCAAACATGCAAAATTATGAGAGGGACTCTACCTAACAAATGCAAACATCATCATAGCCTGATTCTTTTGTTTTGTTTTGTTTTTTCAGTTTGAACCCGCCACCTCTGGTATATGGGGTCAGGGCCCTACCCCTTTGAGCCACAGGTGCTTCCTTTTGTTTTTTTGTTTTTTTTTTAAGAGACAGAGTCTCACTTTGTCGCCCTCAGTAGAGTGTTGTGGCGTCACTCAGCTCATAGCAATCCCCAACTCCTGGGCTTAGGTGATTCTCCTGCCTCAGCCTTCCAAGTAGCTGGGACTACAGGCACCCACCACAGCACCCGGCTAATAACCTGATTCTTTGTACCCTCAAATTAACTTCACTTTGTTGCACTTGGTAGAGTGCTGTGGCGTCACAGCTCATAGCAACCGCCAGCTCTTGGGCTTAGGCAATTCTCTTGCCTCAGCCTCCCAAGTAGCTGGGACAACAGGCACCCTCACAACGCCTGGTTATTTTTGCCGTTTGGCGGGGGCTGGGTTTGAACCTGCCACCCTCAGTATATGGGGCCCGCACCCTACTCACTGAGCCACAGGCGCCGCCCCAAGTTATGGCCTTTTTAACACACCCAGCTCCACAGTCCCCCCTCCAGGTGGCCACTGCCTGAGTGCTGCCATCTTCTTGAGTTCATGGCATGTGGAGTCCTACTGTATCCTCCTTCAGAGCTGACCTCTTTCCCATAATGTAGTTTGGGAAATCATCCATGAGTATATGTAAAAGGTGGATCGATCTAGAAACAGGTTCTTGCTTTTGTTCAGGCTGGTCTTTAACTCATGAGCTCAAGCAATCCACCTGCCTCGGCCTCCCAGAGTGCTAGGATTGCAGGTGTCAGCCACCGTGCCCAGCCCTGGAGGGTTTAATTTTAAAAAGAAAGAGAGAGAACAAAATAGGATGGTGAAATTCCTTGGATGTGTTAAGTCCAGGTAAGGAGTCACAGGCAAGGCTTGTAACTCCTGAGACTTGGAAAGTGGGCCTTTCCCGCAGGCACTGTGGACAATGAGGCTTCATTTTTCTCTGGGCACTGTAGGGTGCTGGGCAGCATCCTTGCCTCCATCCACTCTATGCCAAAAGCACCCCCCCAGTGTGACAACCACAAATGTCCCCAAACATCTCCCAGTGTTCCCTGGGAGGTAAAATCATGCCTTCTGGAGAACCTCTCATCTAGATAGCAAGGTAGTAACTTGTAAGCTCAGGACAGACAGCATGAGTGGAATCTATTGAAAAGAGGAGAAACAGCCACAACACTACTCCCCTTAGCAGTAAAAGTTAATGATCCAAGTAGTTATCAGTCAATCACATCACCCAGTCAGTCCATGGATCCAACACCATGAAGGCCATCACGACCCTGAGCTGAAAAAAAAACCACCAGATGGACAGTTTGAGAAAGCTGCAAACATTGAGTCCTTCAACTAGAGATCAGAGGGCTGGATGACGTATAGCTAAAGACAGTAACTTTGGGAGGGTATAAGAACTCTGTGATAGGGCTATGGCTCATCCAGTAGGTGACGAAGGTGGCGGGTTCAAAACCGGCTTCGGCTGAACTGCAAAACAAAAAAATAGCCGGGCGTTGTGGCGGGCGCCTGTAGTCCCAGCTACTTGGGAGGCTGAGGCAGGAGAATTGCCTAAGCCCAGGAGTTGGAGGTTGGTGTGAGCTGTGTGATGCCATGGCACTCTACCAAGGGCGATGAAGTGAGACTCTGTCTCTACAAAAAAAAAAGAAAAAAGAAAAAAAGAAAATCTAGCTGGGCATTTTGTCCTAGCAATTTAGGAGGCTAAGGCAAGAGGATTGCTTGAGCTCTCCCCAGCCCTCACCGGTGGGACCTTGGGTCAGCTACTGCCCCTGTCTGATGTTCAGCCATCTCACCTGTGAAGAGCAGGTGCCAGTATCATCTATCCCCTCAGAAGTTTCTTTCTTTCTTTTTTTTTTTTTTGAGATAGAGCCTCAAGCTGTCACCCTGGATAGAGTGCTGTAGCATCACAGCTCACAGCAACCTCCAATTCCTGGGCTCAAGCGAGTCTCCTGCTTCTGCCTCCCAAGTAGCTGGGACTGCAGGCGCCCACCACAATGCCCGGCCATTTTTTGGTTGCAGCCATCATTGTTGTTTGGCGGGCCCAGGCTGGATTCGAACCCGCCAGCTCAGGTGTATGTGGCTGGCGCCTTAGCCTGCTGAGCCACAGGCGCCGAGCCCCCTCAGAAGTTTCAACATGAAAAAGACAGCAGGTGGAGGGCAGCGCCTGTGGCTCAGTGGATAGGGCGCCAGCCCCACAAAATAGCGGGGTGTTGTAGTCCCAGCTACTTGGGAGGTTGAGGCAAGAGAATCGCTTAAGCCCACGAGCTGGAGGTTGCTGTGAGCGGTGTGATGCCATAGCACTCTACCGAGGGTGATAAAGTGACACTCTGTCTCTACAAAAAAAAAAAAAGAAAGAAAGAAAGACAGCAGGTGGCAGTGCCTGTGGCTCAAGGAGTAAGGCGCTGGCCCCATATAGAGGGGTGGTGGGTTCAAGCCTGGCCCCTGGGGCTAAAACTGCAAAAAAAGAAAAAAGAAAAACAGCAGGTGCTCACTGGTAACCACAGGTGGCTGCATTCCTCAGGAGGTCTCCAGAAGCAGCACCAAGGGGGATGCATCTATAAGAAAGAGGATTTATTTTAAGGAACTGGCTCCTGCAATCATGGGGCAGGAAGTCTGAAATTTTCAAGGCTATTGGACACTAGGGAAAAAAAATCAATGGATGCTGCAACTTGGAGGCAGAATTCCCTCTTCCTTGGTGATGGGGACCTCATTTTCTTTTTCTCTTAAGGCCTTCAACTGATTGGATGAGACCTGCTAAAGACAAAATGACCCAAGGACACTTGCTAAAGCACAGTAGGGCAGAGTTGGTTCAGGACCCTCCTCAGTAGGTTTAGGGACCATTGCTATAGGGTTTGAAACTTCATTTTTTTGGCGGGGGGGACAGAGTCTCACTATGCCGCCCTGGGTACAGTGCTGTGGCATCACAGCTCACAGCAACCTCAAACTCTTGGGCTTAAGCGATTCTCTTGCCTCAGCCTTCCAAGTAGCTGGGACTATAGGTGCCTGCCACAACGCCCAGCTATCTTTAGAGACGGGGTCTCCCTCTGGTTAAGGCTGGTCTGGAACCTGTGAACTCAGGCAAATCACCCGCCTCGGCCTCCCTGAGTGCTAGGATTACAGGTGTGAGCCACTGCGCCCCGCCAGTGTTTGTGGGTTTTTTACAAGGTGTATGGGACTGTGGAAATCAGTCTCTCTCAGGAGTGGGATTCGAACTCGCTAACAGAATGCGTCCCTCCCACAGGGTCTCCCCTGTAACCACTTTGCGGGGGCGGGGAGTGGCGAGGGCAGCCGAGGACGTGCGTGCGTGCGTGGGTGCTAGAGGGCGGGCAAGTCCACTGGGAGGAGTGGCAGGGGGGTGGCTCCCGTGGCGCGGCGGGCAGGGCGGAGGGCACGCTCCGGCCTCCTCGCGACAAGTTCCCCCGCGCGCGCGCAGCGAGTGGTTCCGCCCGGCCCCCGGCTCATTGTGCTCGCCTCACGCCGGCCCAAGATGGCGGCGGCGCTGGAGGCCCCGGGCCTGTGACTACAAAGAGGGAGTTGGGGGCCGGACAGGAGCGCCGCGGCGGTAGCGGCGGCCGAGGCCAGGCCCCCCTCCCCTCAGTCTCCCGCCCCTCTGTCCTGCCCGCCCACCTCCGCCTGCCCTCCCGCCGGCAGCCCCGCCCCTCCCCCAACCGCCCGTCTAGCATGGTGCTGCGGCCGCGCTCGCTGACATGGGGGAGAAGCTGGAGCTGAGGCTCAAGTCGCCCGTAGGGGCCGAGCCCGCCGTCTACCCGTGGCCGCTGCCGGTTTACGTGAGTGCCTCCTCCACCCCTTACTAGGTCGCCCTCCCTCGCCGTCCCCGGGACCCCCGGCCTCCCCAAACTGCGCGCGCCGGGACCCTCCCCCCGGGAGACTGAGCGGCCGGGCTCCGGAGTCACTGTTGGAGCCCCCTGTTCCCGTCCCCCTGGGAGCCCCGCGGCCGTTTCCCGGGAGGGTGGCAGCCTGCGCGCGCTCAGAGTGGGAGCGGGCTCCCGGGCCGCCCAAGCCGACCTTGCTGCCGTTGTCCCCGCGGGGCCGCCCCAGGGCGCCTGCGAGCTCGGCGGCTTTCGTAGTTGACGTTTCGACCTGAAGTTTTGTTGGTCGACTGGTTCTTGGCGCTGTCAGTTTGCTCAGCTCCTTTATTTTATTTTTGAGGACACCTTTTCCTGTTCCTTTCTCCTGGCCTCTTTATTTTTTTCAATAATTAGGAATTTTATCCCGCCAATCTTGAACGAGTAGGGCCGGCCTGACCCTTGGGAATTAGGAAATTTTGATTTCCTGGTCCTGAGTGGGCAAAATCGGTGTGAGCTTTGGAGATCAGGAATTTTTGTTCCCCTAATCTTGAGTGGGTTAGGGGTGGCCGGACCCCGGGAAGTTAGGAATTTCTGTCCCCTTAATATTGGGGACCCTTGATAAACAACGGGCCGGTGGAAACGTACAAGGGCGTCCTCCTAGTGGTTTCAGAAACTCACTCGGGGCGCCGCGATTCGGTGTCAAGGCGTCGGCCCTTGGAGGTGGTGTGCATATGTCCACCTGTCCCATTCTGCTCCTTCACGCTCGGGGCTGGGCAGCTCGCGTTTGGGGTAGAAAGTGGAGCAGGTGCCGTTGGTGAGCGATTTGGGGGCGCCTTTTTCTGTACGCATCGTGTTTTGGAGAATCTGCATGCAGGGGCTCTGGCGGGGAAACCCGCATGCCACGGGACTCTAGGGCGCTCTGGTGTCAAGTTTTTGGAATCGTGGTGGCTAGGGGGCGGAGTCAGGGCACGATGAGTGTCCGGATAGCCAGGGTTGGCTCCTGGCCCCGGGATCTGGCAAGTTGGAGGGTTCGCGGTACGGTTTCCAGCTCTCCTCGTGCTCTGTCGCGCTCAGTTCGCGCTTGGCCGGCGCCTGAAGGCTGGCTGGGATCGACCCTGGGGCTCTGGCTTTTCCGGTTGGGCAGCTCCGGGTGTTCGCCTGGGCGTCTTGGGCAAGGATTGGGCGGGGAGACATCCAAGGACAGAAACAGAAAGTAGAGGAGGCGCCCAGTGCTCTTACCGGTTTCCACCTAAAGCATTCAACGCCTGCCAAACCCTTCCCGCCTCTGCCTCCCTTTTCTGTGGCGCACTTATCCTGGGAAGTGGTAGAAGGCGTCTGGCCATTATATTGTTTTAAACTTAATTTTTTTTTTTGAGACAGTCTCTCAAGCTGTTGCTCTGGGTAGCGTGCTGTAGACTCACAGCTCACAGCAACCTTAAACTCTTGGGCTTAAGTGATTCTCTTGCCTCAGCCTCCCAAGGAGCTGGGACTACAGGTGCTCGCCACAAGGCCTGGCTATTTTTTTTTTTTTTTAAGTTGTAGTTGTTTGGCTCCCACAGGGCTGGATTTGAACCGGCCAACACCGGTGTATATGGCTGGCGCCCTAGCCATTTGAGCTACAGGCACCAAGACTAAACTTAATTTTTATTTCTTCTTTTTTTTTTTTTTGAGACAGAGCCTCAAGCTGTCACCCTGGATAGAGTGCAGTAGCATCACAGCTCACAGCAACCTCCAATTCCTGGGGTCAAGCGAGTCTCTTGCCTCCGCCTCCCAAGTAGCTGGGACTACAGGTGCCCACCACAACACTCGGCCATTTTTTTTTTTTTTTTTTTTTTGGTTGCAGCCGTCATTGTTGTTTGGCGGGCCCAGGCTGGATTCGAACCTGCCAGCTCAGGTGTATGTGGCTGGCGCCTTAGCCTGTTGAGCCACAGGCGCTGAGCCTTTATTTCTTCTTTTAGTTGACATACAGTATGGTTCACTATAGGACACACTGCTGTGAATTTTGACAAGTTATGGAGTCCCTGAACCATTATTGCAATCCAGATGAGATACTATTCAATCACCCACCAATCCACCTCTCACTTCTTTTTTTTTTTTTTTTTGAGGTGTCAATCACAGCTTACAGCAACCTCCAACTCCTGGACTTAAGTGATTCTCTTGCCTTAGTCTCCTAAGTAACTGGTACTACAGGTGCCTGCCACAACACCCAGCTATTTTTTTTTGAGATAGAGTTTCACTTTGTGGCGTCACACCTCACAGCTACCTGGTCCAACTCCTGGGCTTAGGCGATTCTTTTGCCTCCGCCTCCCAAGTAGCTGGGACTACAGGTGCCCGCCACAACAGCCGGCTATTTTTTGTTGCAGTTTGGCTGGGGCTGGGTTTGAACCCGCCACCCTCGGTATATGGGGCCAGCGCCCTACCCACTGAGCCACAGGCGCCTCCCCCACAGCTATTTTTTGGTTGTAGTTGTCATTGTCTTGGCAGGCCGAGGCTGGATTCAAACCCACCAGGTCTGGTGTATGTGGCTGGTGCCTTAGCCACTTGACCTACAGGTGCCAAGCCCACCTCCCCCTTCTTGACTAAACTGTTCTTTATTTTATTTTATTATTATTATTATTTTTTGCAGTTTTTGGCCCGGGGGCTGGGTTTGAATCCGCCACCTCTGGTATATGGGGCTGGCACCCTACTCGCTGATCCACAGGTGCTGCCCCTATTTTATTTTATTTTAATTAATTAATTTTTTTTTGAGACAGAGTTTTACTCTGTTGCCCGGGTAGAGTACCCTGGCATCATCCTAGCTCACAGCAACCTCAAACTCCTCCTGAGTAGCTAGAACTATAGGCACCTGCCCCAATACCTGCCAAATTTTTTTTTTGTTTGTTTTTTAGAGGCAGAGTCTTACTTTGTCGCCCTCAGTAGAGTGCTGTGGCGTCATACTGCTCACAGCAACTCCCAGCTCTTGGGCTTAGGTGATTCTCTTGCCTCAGCCTCCCAAGTAGTTGGGACTACAGGTGCCTGCAACATTGCCCAGCTATTTTTTTTTTTGGTTGCAGTTTGGCCGGGGCTGGGTTTGAACCCACCACCCTCAGTATATGGGGCTGGCACCCTACTCACTGAGCCACAGGCACAGCCCATTCTTTTTTTTTTTTGAGACAAAGTCTTACTATGTTGCCCTCAGTAGAGTGCATGCAGTGACATCACAGCTCAAAGCAACCTCAAACTCTTGGGCTTAAGTGATTCTTTTGCCTCAGCCTCCCAAGTAGCTGGGATTCTCTTGCCTCAGCCTCCCACCACAACGGCTGGCTATTTTTTGTTGTAGTTATCATTGTTGTTTAACAGGCCTGGACGGGTTCAAACCCCACAGCCCCTGATATGGCCCGTGCCGTAACCACTGAACTGTAGGCACTGAGCCCACCTAAGTTTTTCTTTTAGTAGAAATGGAATCTGCAGTTGCTTAGGCTGGTCTTGGACTCTTGACCTCAAGGGCTCCTCCTGCTTCCACCTTCCAGAGCGCTAGGATTACAGGCATGACCTGATTGCCCAGCTCTCTAAACTGTTTTTTTTTAATTAAAGATAGAGTCTCACTTTGTCATCCTTGGTAGAGTGCTATGGCCTCATAGCTCACAGCACCCTCAAACTCTTGGGCTCGAGGGATTCTGTTGCTTCAGCCTCCCAAGTAGTTGGGACTACAGGGTGCCCGCCACAATGCCTGGCTATTATTTTAAAGACGAGGTCTCTCTCTAGCTAGTCTTGAACCTCTAGTTCAGGCAATCCATCTGCCTTGGCCTCCCAAATGCTAGGGTTACAGGCGTGAGTCCCCACTAAACTGTTCTTATCTGAAGTTTTGCCTTTTTCAGAAGGTCAAAGGAATGGCTTCGACTGTGTGTAGCTTTAAATTCGGTCAGGGCTCACTCAGGAGAATGAAATTCTGAAATTCATCCAAGTGGCTGGGGGTTTCAAAATTATTCTCTTTATTGTGCTTAGTCAAATCTATTAGGGGGCGGACCACAGATTGTCTGTCTGCTGGTCACAGGACATGTGGACTGTTTCCAATTCTTGGTGATTAGGATGAAGCTGCGTTAAACATCTGCCTGCAGGTTTTTATGTTAACTTCAGTGTTCACGTCACTTGGGAAGTTTTTCAGGAGTGAGACTGCTGGGCCTGTGCTTAAGTATGTGTTTCACATCTCTCCATCCTAAAAATTGTTGTTTTTGAGCATTGAGGGAGTTAAAGTCCACTGGAGCCTGATATCCAGGCCTTGGGCAGGGGGTATTGCCAGCTGCTTTTCCACTTTTCCCCAGTACTAAAGTGAAAGTTCATTTGGGCAATTTGTGACTTGACTGACTGCTGCCCCACTGTAAATAAGGCCTTCTGCTAAGGTCTGGCAAGAGCTGGCTTTCTAGTGGCGGGTGAGACTTGAGTTGCCCGGCATCTTTCCCTGCCTGGCTGCACCCCACTTGGCAGGGGACAGGGTGTGCTGGGCCAGAAGGCAGGCAGGCCCAGCGGAATTCTTAGCCTTAGTAGTCAGTAGCTACCTTCTGTAACTTTGAGGCGACAACTTCTAACTTTTCGTGTTCCCATTGAGGAAGTTGGCTGCATATGAGGAATGAGAGACAGTACTTCCTATGATTTCATGTGTTAGCACTCTGGGAGGCCAAGATGAGAAAATTGTTTGAATTCAGCAGCTTGACTTACAGGGAATTGGAGACAAGCCTGAGCAAGTGCAAGACCTGGTCTCTACTAAAAACAGAAAAATTAGCCTAGTGTTGTGGGTGCCTGTAGTCCCAGCTACTCAGGAGGCAGAGGCAGGAGGGTCTCTTGAACCCAGAAGTTTGAGGTTGCTATGATCTATGATGATCCCATAGCACTCTAGGCTGGACAACAGAGTGAGACTTTTATCTCAAAAAAAAAAAAAACAAAGCAGAATTAAAGGAATCTACAGGTTGTTAAGAATCTTTGATTGTTACAAGGACTGTTTCCGAAGCTTAGGCTTTCTGAGAGCCAGAGCACTCAGATGAAAGGACCAAGACAGTTTATTCATAATTCATCCAAAAGCCCCACTGGGTACCTTCAGTGTCCCTGGGGACATAGAGGACAGGAAGCTAGAGAGACTTCTATATAAATATAGAAGGCTAGGTGTGGTGGCTCACACCTGTAGTCTAGGGGCTCTGGGAGGCTGAGGCAGGTGGTTTGCTTGAGGCCTGGAGTTTGAGACTAGCGTGAGCAAAGTGGGGCGTCCTAGGGGACGCCTGTAGTCCCAACTACTTGGGAGGCTGAGACAGGAGGATCACTTGAGCCCAAGAGACTGAGGTGGTTGTGAGCTATGATTCTTCCCAGGGCAACAGAGTGAGACTCTGTCTCAAAAACAAAGAAAAAGAAAGAAAATCTATGGAGTTAAAGGTAGGTAAAATATAAACAAAAGAGTTGAACACTGGGAGGCCGAGGCAGGTGGATTGTCTGAGCTCACAGGTTCAAGACCAGCTTAAGCAAGAGTGATATCCCGTCTCTAAAAAAAAAAAAAATTACCGGGCATTGTGGCTGGTACCTATAGTCCTGGCTACTTGGGAGGCTGAGACAAAAAAAATCACTTGAGCTCAGGAGTTCGAGGTTGCAGGGAGCCATGACACCAGGGCATTCTACCGAGGTCGACAAAGTGAGACTGTGTCACAAAAAAAAAAAAAAAAAAAAAAGAATTGAACGGATACAGTGCTGAATTTAGTGAGGTGGCAAAGGGGGAGCTGTTGGTTTTGCTGTGGGGGAGGCTTCTTGGGGGAAGGGGGCGCCTGTAGGGGGAAGTAGAATCAAACCTTTGTCCACACTTGGAAATTGGGTTTGCCCTTGGGAATAGATGGGAGAGGGTGGCTTTTGTTACATAGCTTTAGCCTTCAGAATAGCTGCTTTCCCAGAACAGCTTCTGGTGACATTTCTAAGGTAGGGTGGCCTTGCCCATTTTGTGGGAATAGCATAGGTGGCATTTTTGGTTGTCTGGCAGTTGTCCTCAGGGCAGTGGACCTGAGAAGGGAGAGGTCCAAGAACTGAAAGTGCTGGGAGGGAGACCTTTCCTTTCCTGACTCACTGGGCTGTGGGTGGGCAGAGAACTGCCTGCTGGCTGCTGAGGGGGCAGAGTGAGCCATCCTGGCCATGACTCAGAAGTTATTTTCTAACACTGACCTCCGTGAGCGTGTGAGTGTCCTGCTTAGTCTGAGCTCATGCGGGAGGCAGATTAACCTTTAGACTACTTTGTGTGGGTAAAGGAGTTGCCTTAGAAAGGGAATGAATGGTACAAAAAACCTGATGTTCCATGTTGGTGTCATAATAAATACCTATTTCCTTCCTGGTAGCTTAAGAAGGGGGAGTGCAGGACTAAGATCCCAGGCCAGTCTCTCCCTAAGAACTGTTCTTTTCTAATTATTTTGCTTTTTTCTTTCTTTTTTTTTTTTTGAAACAGAGTTTCACTATGTTGCCCTTGGTAGAGTGCTGTGGCATCACAGCTCACAGCAACCTCCATCTCCTGGGCTTAGCCAATTCTCTTGCCTCAGCCTCCTGAGTAGCTGGGACTACAGGGACCTGCCTCAACGCCCGGCTATTTTTTGTTGCAATTTGGTCAGAGCTGGGTTCAAACACGCCACCCTCTGTATGTGGGGCCAGCACCCTACCCACTGAGCCACAGGCACTATCCCCTTTTACTTTTTTTCTTTTCTTTCTGTCCTGGAAGGACAGATTCAAGTTGCCCTGAATATAGGGCAAGAAAGAGAGGCAGTTCCCAAGTTGTTTACCTAGAATTATATTAAAATAGTATAAGTGTGGCTCCGCACCCATGGCTCAAGTGGCTAAGGCGCCAGCCACGTACACCTGAGCTGGCAGGTTCAAATCCAGCCCAGGCCCACCAAACAACAATGATGGCTGCAACCAAAAAATGGCCAGGCGTTGTGGTGGGAGCCTGTAGTCCCAGCTACTTGGGAGGCGGAGGCAGGAGACTCGCTTGAGCCTATTAATTGGAGGTTGCTGTGAGCTGTGATGCCACAGTACTCTATCCAGGGAGAAAGCTTGAGGCTCTGTCTCACAAAAAAAAAAAAAAAAAATAGCATAAGTGATTGACTGGTTGTATACATTGTTTTTCTTTGTATCACAGATTCTATGACCTTGAATATAAAGGGTAATGCCTTTGGACAGGAGCTCAGAGCAGGAGTATGGGTGGCTGAAACCCCCTGTTCCCTTCTCTGGGCCTGATTATTGTTGAATACCTCGCAGATGAACTGCTTTTCTCTTCTCAATCCTCTGGTCATACATAGGAAAAAAGCCAACTCAGTTTCTCCTAGATTTATTCAACAATCAGCACTTCTGTGACCAAATGTTTGGGGGGTTTCCCCATCCACGGGCCCACCCACCAGTTCTGCAGCTGACACCAGCTGGGGTACCCCTAGACTGAGGCCCCACACGGAAACTTCCTGCTTTTGGTCATTCCCTCTTCCAGAAGCTCTGTTTTTTTTTTTTTTTTGACACATAGTCTCCCTATGTCGCCCTTGGCAGAGTGCTGTGGTGTTACAGCTCACAGCAACCTCCAACTCTTCAGTTTAGCGATTCTCTTGCCTCAGCCTCCCAAGTAGCTGGGACTACAGGCGCCTGCCATAACTCCTGGCCATTGTTTTTTGTTGTTCTTGTTGTAGTTGTCATTGTTGTTTTAGCTGACCCGGGCTGGGTTTAAACTGCCAGCCTCAGTGTATGTGGCTGGCGCCCTACTGCTGAGCTATGGGCACTGCCCTCTGGTGCTTTTTATTCCTTCTGTATTCCTTTCTGTCTAGTAAATCCTATCTTACCACTGATCTGTGGTCTGTGGATTTATTCTTTGAATCCCCAAGACCAAGGATCTACTGCAGAAAGAAATTCTGCTAACACCTGCAGGTCACATCGGTGAGTGTGATGTCCTACAGGCCTGATTGATAGATGCTGCTGGTCTTAACTGGTGGACCTGCTGCCGAGAGTGAGGCACTGGGGTTACTGGAGTAGTGAGGACCTATGTCCTGTCCTCTTTCTGGTCCTCTGAGACCCATGGTGGCCTGTAATGCACCCCAGCCAACTCATGTGCTCTTTGGGTTCCTCTTCTTCCTTCCCAGACTGTGCCGTCCCCATTTGTGTCCCCTGTTGCATTTCTAGCTGTAGGCATGGTTCTTTGCACTTCTTGGGGTCCTGTGCCCTGGGGCTGGCTTGAGTCCTTTTGTTGTCCACAGCAGAGGGGAATATTTATAACCTAGAGGTTAGAATACTGGGCCTGCTACTCCATCAGGCACGTGACTATGGACTATAACCTGTCTCTGTGGCTGTTTCCTTATCTCTAAAGAGAGGGCTCAGTTTGTTGTGGGACTGGTGGGGTGGAGCACAGAGAGCGTGATAGAGTTATCCAGGGGCTGATGGGTAGAAAATGTTTGATATTAACTTTGGTAATGCTTTTCTGTTTTGTTTTGTTTTGTTGAGACAGAGCCTCAAGCTGTCACCCTGAATAGAGTGCTGTGGCATCACAGCTCACAGCAACCTCCAATTCCTGGGCTCAAGTGAGTCTCCTGCTTCCGCCTCCCAAGTAGCTGGGACTATAGGCGCCCGCCACAACACCCGGCCATTTTTTGGTTGCAGCCGTCATTGTTGTTTGGTGGGCCCCAGGCTGGATTCGAACCCGCCAGCTCGGGTGTACGTGGCTGGCGCCTTAGCCCTTTGAGCCACAGGCGCTGAGCCTTTTGTTTTGTTTTTTTTCAGTTTTTGACCGGGGCTGGGTTTGAACCCGCCACCTCTGGCATATGGGGCTGGCACCCTACTCCTTTGAACCACAGGCGCCACCCGGTAATGCTTTTTTTTTTTTGTTTCTTTTGAGATAGAGCCTCAAGCTGTCGCCCTGGGTAGAGTGCCATGGCATCATAGTTCACAGCAACCTCCAACTCCTAGGCTTAAACAATTCTCTTGCCTTAGCCTCCCAAGTAGCTGGGACTACAGGTGCCCGCCACAACACCCGGGTATTTTTTGGTTGTAGTTGTCATTATTGTTTGGCAGACCCCGGCTGTATTCGAACCAGCCAGCTCTGGTGTATGTGGCTGGCGCTTTAGCCACTTGAGCTATAGGTGTCGAGCCTGTTTTTTTTTTTTTTTTTGAGACAGTGTCAAGCTATCACTGTGGGTAGACTGCCATGGCGTCATAGCTCACGCCAACCTCCAACTCATGGGCTCAAGTGATCCTCTTGCCTTAGTTTTTTTTTTTTTATTTCTTTTTTTGAGACAGAGTCTCAAGCTGGGTAGAGTGCCATGTGTCACAGCTCACAGCAACCTCAAACTCTTGGGCTAAAGAGATTCTCTTGCCTCAGCCTCCCAAGCAGCTGGGACTGTAGGTACTCGACACAACGCCCGGCTGTTTTTTTGTTGTAATTGTCATTAGTTGCTTTAGCTGGCCTGGGGCAGGTTTGAACCCTCCAGCCTTGGTATATGTGGCCGGAGTCCTGCCCACTGAGCTATGGGTGCTGCCTTTCCTCAGCTTTTCTATTTTTAGTGGAGACGGGGTCCCGCTCTGGCTCAAGCTTGTCTTCAACCTATGAACTTAGGCCCACCGCCTTGGCCTCCCAGAGTGCGAGGATTACAGCCATGAGCCACTGCGCCGGCCTGTGGACATAATTTTAAAAACCTGATACTTGGGTGGCGCCTGTGGCTCATCCAGGGTGCCGGGCCCATATACCGAAGGTGGCAGGTTCAAACCTGGCCTCGGCTGAACTGCAAAAAACAAAAAAAAAGCTGGGCGTTGTGGTGGGCGTCTGTAGTCCCAGCTACTCGGGAGGCTGAGGCAAGAGAATCGCCTAAGCCCAGGAGTTGGAGGTTGCTGTGAGCTATGTGACACCACGGCACTCTACCAAGGGCGATGAAGTGAGACTCTGTCTCTACAAAAATAAAAATAAATAAACACAACATTTAAAAAAAAAAAAAAAAAAAACCTGATACTTTAGGCCAGATGTGGTGGCTCACACCTGTAATCCTAGCACTCTGGGAAGCCGAGGCGGGTGGATTGCCTGAGCTCACTGGTTTGAGACCAGCCTGAGCCTGAGTGGTACCCTGCCTCAAAAAACAGCTGGGCGTTATGGCGGGTGTCTATAGTCCCCAGGTACTTGGAAGGGTGAGGCAAGAGAATCTATTGAGCCCAAGAATTGGAGTTAGCTGTGATGCCAGGGCACTCTACTCAATGGAACAAAGTGAGACTATGTCTCTCCTCGAACAAACCAACCAAAAAATAAAAAAATCCTCTGACACTTTTTGTTAAAATTCAGGTAAGTAGTGGGATCAGGCCTATGAGTAGCCATTGTACTCCAGCCTGGGCAGCGTAGCTGGACTCTGACACTCAGTTCCAGGCTGTGTTTGTGAGGCCTAGGGTTGGGGTGGGGGTGCCCAGAGGACCCCTGCATCCTGAAGGCAGCACACAAGTGGTTTGGAAGGGTTTCTGCATTGGATGGCTCTTTTTAAAAATTTATTATTATGATTATTATGATTATTATTATGATTATTATTTGTGACAGAGCCTCAAGCTGTTGCCCTGGGTAGAGTGCCATGGTATCACAGATCACAGCAACCTCCAACCCCTGGGCTCAGACGATTCTCCTGCCTCTGCCTCCCAAGTAGCTGGGACTACAGGCACCTGCCACAAGACCCGGCCATTTTTTTTTTTTTGGTTGCAGCCGTCATTATTGTTTGGTGGGCCCAGGCTGGATTCAAACCCACCAGCTCAGGTGTACGTGGCTGGTGCCTTAGCCCATTGAGCCACAGGCGCTGAGCCTATTTTTTATTTTTATTTTTTTTTGAGACAGAGCCTCAAGCTGTCACCCTGGATAGAGTGCTGTGGCATCACAGCTCACAGCAACCTCCAAATTCTGGGCTCAAGCGAGTCTCCTGCCTCCACCTCCCAAGTAGCTGGGACTACAGGCGCTCGCCACAACGCCCAGCCATTTTTTGTTTGCAACCGTTATTGTTCTTTGGTGGCTCTGGCTGGATTCGAACCCGCCAGCTTAGGTGTAAGTGGCTGGAGCCTTAGCCCGTTGAGCCGCAGACACCGAGCCCTGGCTATTTTTTTTGTTTTGCACTTTGGCCAGGGCCGGGTTCGAACCCTCCACCCTGGGTATATGGGGCCCGTGTCTTACCTACTGAGCTACAGGCACCGCCCAGCAGTTCTTTTTTTTTGTTGTTTGAGACAGAGTCTTGCTTTATGGCTTCATCCTAGCTCACATCAACCTCAAACTCTTGTGTTCAAGTGATTCTCCTGCCTCAGCCTCCTGAGTAGCTGGGATTACAGATGCCCACCACAATCCCTGGCTGTTTTTTCTATTTTTAGTAGAGACAGGGGTGTTGCTCTTGGTCAGGCTGGTCTCAAACTCGTGAGCTCAAGCAGTTGGCCTGTCTGGGCCTCCCAAAGTGCTAAGATTACAGGTGTAGCCACCATGCTTGGCCAGTGTCAGCAGTTCGTGTTGTAGTCTCCTCATTGTATCACCTCGAGGAAGAAACTGAAGCAGAGTTAATGTAGGTAGGAAGCTTATTGGACAAGGATAGGACTGCTGTTCTGACACAGATCCCAGTGGCCCTGAGTTTAGGCTGGACTAGTGACAGGAGGGGATTTCAAAGTAAGAAAGCAGCAGCAGTTCTTACTATGCTTCATTAAAATAAAATAAGGGATCAATGGCTTGTGTTCTTTGTGAAGATATTGGGTGAGGGTCATCTTGTCCTATTGGGATTATTTCTTAGGAGGTTTATCAGCTAGGCTAGAGATGTCTGGGAAGGACAGGAAGGACAAAAGGCTTATATTATAAACAATTGCCCTGGGGCATGGTTACCTTTGAGGACTCTTTCCGGCTCTGGGCCAGGTGAATTTTGCATATCTTTCCGCCTACTGTTCAGAGCTCCTTTCCTTGGTCAGTTGATTGAGAGAAACCTGGGTGTGGGCCCAATGGTATGGGCATCTCTGCTTTGGGACCCAGATTTTGGGGGTCACCATTTTCTACCCTCAGAGTGCTAACCTTCCAACAGGAAAGACGGGCCATTCCAGGTCTGGGACTTATGGCAGTCTTGCTGTACCAAATGTGGGAGGAGCAGCAGGGGGAAGGCAGGGCCTGGTTGAGGTGCTGTGGTACTTTTTTCTTTGGTTTAAAAAAAAAAAGCCTTATTGGCAGCGCGTGTGCCTCATTGAGTAGGGTGCTGGCCCCGTATACCGAAGGTGGCGGGTTCAAACCCGGCCTCGGCCGAACTGCAAAACAGAAAAATAGCTGGACGTTGCGGCGGGCACCTGTAGTCCCAGCTATTTGGGAGGCTGAGGCAAGAGAATCGCCTAAGCCCAGGAGTTGGAGGTTGCTGTGAGCTGTGTGATGCCACGGCACTCTATCAAGGGCGATATAGTGAGACTCTGTCTCTACAAAAAAAAAAAGCCTTATTGAGACAATTCACATACCATAAAAATCATCCATTAAAAGTGTACAATTCATTTATTTATTTATTTTTTTGGCTGGGGCTGGGTTTTGAACCTGCCACCTCCGGTATATGGGGCCGGTGCACTACTCATTTGAGCCACAGACGCCGTCCAATTCAGTGATTTTTAGTACATTCATAAATTGTAGATTGTGGAGCCATTACAACTATCTAATTCGAAAACATCCTGTCACCCCAAAAGCAGCCTGTTCCCATCAGCGGACACTGTCCACCCTCTCCCCAGCACCTGGCAATCATGAATCTATTTCCTGTCTCTGTGGATCTGCCTGTTCTGGATATTTCATATAAATGGAATCACATACTGTGTGTTCTTCTGTGTCTGGCTTCTCTCACTGAGCACGATGTCCTCAAGGTTCATCCACACTTATATGTATAGTCTGTGTCATAAACCGTGTCATAGCCTCCTTCCTTTTCATGGCTGAGTGATATTCTAGTGTGTGGATAGAACAGATGGTGGAGCTTTGAGGTCTCTGGTAGAGCCTTTAGCCTTAATCCTGGGGTGTGGTGCTAATGGTGAACTCTGTGCCTAACATGGGAAATGGTTGGGATTGGCAGCACACACTGTGTCTGGCTGTCCGTACCATAGCACCTCATCCAGGCGTCTGGGCTCCCGGCTTGGGGCAGGGAGTCCGGGGCCCAAGTCTTGAGTCCCTTTTCCGTGAGTGAAGACCTCACCGATCCCTGTGCTTTTCTTTCTTTCCATTGCACCCTTGACTGTGGCTTCAGTATGGCATGATGTGTGGTGGTAAGGGCAGGAAGAGTTCTAGTGAGATCTTGTGGTCCACCTTATGGACCAGTCTCGTGCCCAGTCTCCCTCCTATGTCATTTCATAGTAGCTGGGCACTTACAGAGGACCTCTGGTGGTTTCTGGGCAGCCCAAGCAGTTAGAGGGGCTGGAAGATCAATGGGAGTCGTCTTGTTTAACCTCAGGCTGCATGGTGTGCTCTGGTCCTGCTGCAGTCTGAGCCCCTTGCCCACCCTCACTCCTGCAGCAGCATGGATTTAGGCCTAGTGCTTTGGGGATCATAGTTTCAGAGTCAAGTCTAAGGATGCTCTGCCAACTAAAGAATGCTGTGGAGTGATACCACAGAGATGCCACTTGAGTCACTTGGATCTGGTAGCCATGTTAAAAAGGGTCAAAATAGGCTGGCAGGTCAGACAGATTTCTATAACATATTCTATTTAACTAAGTCTAACCAAAGTATTATCATTTTTACATGTCTTCAAAAAATTGAGCGAGGCCAGGAGCAGTGGCTCATGCCTATAATCCTAGCACTCTGTGAAGCTGAGGCAAGAGGATTGCGTGAGGCTGGGAGTTTCAGACCAGCCTGAGAAATAGCAAGATCATGTTTCTACTAAAAATAGAAAAATTAGCTGGGCATTGTGATAGGCATCTGTAGTCCCAGCTACTTGGGAGGCTAAGGCAGGAGGATTGCTTAAATTCAGGAGTTTGAGGTTGCTGTGAGTTAGGCTGACACCATGACATAGCTTGGACAACAGTGAGACTTGTCTCAAAAAAAAAGAAAAAATCATTGAGTGATTTTACTCTCTGTGTGTGTGTGTATGGAGTCTGGAATCCATGTACCTTTACTTGGCTGGCTACATGTCAGATGCTTATGGCCCCTGTGGCTACTGTCAGGACAGAGGGACTCTGGAACCCATTTTGCTGTGGAGTCCCTTCTCTAATCCCCACAGTGCAGTCCCTGAGAGGGCATTGCACAGTGATCCCAGGAGTACTGGGCACCCTTCATTTGGAGTATGGTCCCACTGGATTGTCTTGCTGGTCTTGCTGGTTAGCGGCTTGGGACAAGAACAAGGAGTTTTTGTGCCCACCATCCCACCACCAGGAAAGTCCTGCTTCTAAGAGAGACCTTATTCCTTCCCCTTGAAGTCTGGTGCTCCAGTAGGCTCTTACTAGAGTATTGACTCTCCTCATTGAGGTGATAGATTCCTGTGTCCCTGATTCTCCATGGCAGATGGGGTTGGGGGTTGGGAGGGTGTTCATTCATTGGTGATCCTTTGCCAAACGGCCCGGCCTTGCCTAGGTTTGGGGTTTTCCTTGTTACTTAGCATTGCAGTCTGCTGTCTCAGTTGTAAACCACAGGAGGGGAGAGGCTGGCTGGCTGGCTGGCAGAGTATTTTTAGCTGTGGTTTTGTCTTGCGAATACCTTCTTTGTCATAGCCCTGTGTAGGTCAGAGTAGGTATTGGCGCAGAGCCCTCCTTCCTGGTGACTCATTGCCTGGCTGTGTTTCTCACAGTTACGTATTTGAGCAGAAAACCTTCCTGAGATGAATCACAGGTATGAGAAATAGGAAGGTGCTGTTAGAGCATTGACTCAGCACCCCCCTGCCCCAAGAAAAATTACTTGGAGAAACGTCATTTGCCCTTTTCTGCTCTCCTTCATAGCCTGACATTTTGGGGAGGGGGCACATTGTCACGCAGAAGTAGCAGTGGGTGGACTTGACCTTTGTTGCAGTTCCTGAACCCATTCCGGCTCTACCACAAAGAGGGGCCTGTCCTTCAGCTCAGGACATAGTCCCCCAGCTGAGCAGTGTGCTGACATTAATGTGCTTGTGCCTTTTGTCTTTTCTTTTTTTTGAGACAAAGTCTCACTCTGTCATCCAGGCTAGGGTGCCGTGGCCTCAGCCTCGCTCACAGGAATCTCAGATTGCTGGGCTCAAGCAATCCTGCTTTAGCTTCCTGAGTAGCTGGAACAATGCCCGGGTAATTTTTCAGTTTTTAGTAGAGATGGGGTCTTGCTATTACTTAGGTTGGTCTTGAACTCCTGAGCTCAAATGATCCTCCTGCTTTGGGCTTTCAGAGTGCTAGGATTATAGGTGTGAGCCAAGGTGCTGGCCACAAATTTTTTTCTGGTAGAGACAGGGTGTTGCTATGTTTCCCAGGCTGGTCTTGAACTGCTGACCTCAAATGGTCCTCTTGCCTCTGCCTCCCATGTGTGAGCCACCATGACTGGCAGTGCGTATGCCTTTGAAGTAGTTTTTGCTTCTGCCAAGGACAGGTCTAAGGGCTGAGATAGCTCGTGGTGACTGTGCTGTGTAGACTGGGAGCCGTGAGCCAGTGCTCTGTCTCTGTTGTGTATGTCTTATCAGGCATTTCTGAACCCTGATGGACAAGCAGAAATGTCACCCTTCTGGGTGGGTGGGTATGTGGTGCCTGGTGGACTCTGACAGAAATCAGAGGTCTGGGAAAGGGCCTAGCAGAGGGAGGTCTGTTGCAGTGTCCAGGGGACAGATAGGAAGCCAGTTGCAGAGTTGGAGTGACCTGTCCAAGGTTCAATTTTCAGAAGCACACTGCTGGATTCAGACTCCTGGTCTGTGGGTCATAAATCTCCACATGGAAAGCCTATACTTGGTTTAAGGCTCTCACTGTCTTGGAATTCTTTTTTTTTTGAGACAGAGCCTCAAGCTGTCACCCTGGGTAGAGTGCTGTGGCATCACAGCTCACAGCAACCTCCAATTCCTGGGCTCAAGCGAGTCTCTTGCCTTCGCCTCCCAAGTAGCTGGGACTACAGGCGCCCACCACAACACCCGGCCATTTTTTTTAGTTGCAGCCATCATTGTTGTTTGGCGGGCCGGGCTGGATTCAGGTGTACGTGGCTGGCGCCTTAGCTCGTTGAGCCACAGGCGCTGAGCTAGGAATTCTTTTTTTTGAGACAGTCTCAACCTGTCACCTTGGATAGAGTGCTGTAGCATCACAGCTCACAGCAACCTCCAACTCCTGGGCTTAAGCGATTCTCTTTTCCTCAGCCTCCCAAGTAGCTGGGACTACAGGCGTCCGCCACACACCCGGCTATTTTTTGGTTGTAGTTGTCATTGTTGTTTGGCAGGCCCGGGCTGGATTCGAACCCGCCAGCTCTGGTATATGTGGCTGGTCCCTTAGCCTCTTGAGCTCTAGGCGCCAAGCTGGGTGACACAGTCTTTATGTTGCTTTGGCTAGAATGCCATGGTGTCAGCCTAGCTCAAAGCAATCTCAAACTCCTGGATTCAAGTGAACCTCCTGTCTCAGCCTTCTGAAACAGACCCTTCCCCCTGGGACTGAGGTCCCAAGCTAGCCTTGTATTCCTCGCTACTGTGACCTCCTTACTCCTATAATGTCCTCTGCTGCCTTTCTTTCTCCTTTGCTGTGGGGTCTGCTGGGCTCCTTCTTCATAGGTCTTGGTGGCCAGTGTGGATTTCCCTCCTGTTGGGTGGCCAGAGGTTATTAAGTACTTGGACTGGCAGCAGTGTGGATGAGTTAGGTGAAGTTTTCATGAGCAGTCTTTTCCTCCTGTGATAGTGGTAAAATGATGGGCAACATTTACTTTCATGGAGGTTTTTGTTAAAACATTTTTGGAGGCCGGGCTCAGTGCCTCGTGTCTGTAATCCCAGCATTCTGGGAGGCCAAGGCAGATGGATTGCCTGAGCTCACAAGTTCCAGACCAGACCTAGCAGGAGTGAGACCCTGTCTCTAAAAGTAGCTGGACATTGTGGTAGGTGCCTGTAGTCCCAGCTACTTGAGAGGCTGAGGCAAGGGAATTGCTTGAGCCCAAAGAGCTTGAGGTTGCTGTGAGTTATGATGCCACGGCACTCTACTGAGAGTGACAAAGTGAGACTGTCTCAAAAAAAAAAAAATACACCGTACAGTTCATACTTGTTAAAATGTGCAGTTCACTGACTTCTTTTTTTTGAGGCATGAGCTCATTTTATTGCCCTTGGTAGAGTGTCATGGTGTCATAGCTCACAGCAATCTGAAACTGTTGGCCTCAAGCGATCCTCTTACCTCAGTTTTTTCATTTTTTTTTTTTAGTGGAGATGGGGTCTTGCCCTTTCTCAGCCTGGTCTGAACTCCTGAGCTCAAGCAGTCTACCTTCCTTGGCCTCCCAGAGTGCTAGGATTACAGGCGTGAGCCACCATACCTGACCAGTTCACTGGCTTGTAGTGTATACACATAGTTGTGTAACAAACACCACAATCAGTTTTGGAAGTTTTTTTCTTTTCTTTTCTTTTTATTTATTTTTTTTGAGACAGAGCCTCAAGCTGTCACCCTGGATAGAGTGCTGTGGTATTACAACTCACAGCAACCTCCAATTCTGGGCTCAAGTGAGTCTCCTGCCTCCGCCTCCCAAGTAACTGGGGCTACAGGCGCCCCCTCCAACGCCTGGCCATTTTTTGGTTGCAGCCGTCATTGTTTGGCGGGCCTAGGCTGGATTCAAACCCGCCAGCTCAGGTGTACGTGGCTGGCGCCTTAGCCCATTGAGCCACAGGCGCCGAGCCTCTTTTCTTTTCTTTTGAGACAGAGTCTTAGTTTGTCACCCTCGGTAGAGTGCTGTGATGTCATAGCTCACAGCAACCTCAAACTGTTGGGCTTAAGTGATTCTCTTGCCTCAGCCTCCCAAGTAGCTGGGACTACAGGCACACACCACAACGCCTGGCTATTTTTTGTTGTTGTTGTCATTGTTGTTTAGCAGGCCCTGGCCAGTTCCAAACCCACCTGCCCCAGTACATGTGGCTGGCACCCTAACCCCTGAGCACCAGCTATGTTTTAGAGATGGGGACTCACTCTAGATCAGTATCTCAAACTCCTGAGCTCAGGCAATCCACCTGACTCCGTCTCCCAGAATGCTAGGATTACAGGCTTGAGCCACTGCACCTGGTCAGTTTTAGAAGGTTTTCATCTGCACAAAGGAGTCCTTTCCCTATTGATAGTTACTACCATGTCCTTCCCCAGCCCCTGGTGACCATGAATTCACTTGCCATCCCTGTGGATCTGCTCGTTCTAGACACTTCATATAAATGGAATCTCATTGCATATAAGTGTATCCTCCTGTGTCTGACATCTTTCAGATATAGATATTGTGGTCATGGGGAATGTGGAGACTCCAGCACTTCTTTTTTTTTTTTTTTTTTTTGAGACACAGCCTCAGGCTGTCACCCTGGATAGAGTGCTGTGGCATCACAGCTCACAGCAACCTACAATTCCTGGGCTCAAGCGAGTCTCCTGCCTCTGCCTCCCAAGTAGCTGGGACTACAGGCGCCCGCCACAAC